>CM022704.1:82346928-82481928 GCA_012295165.1 Asparagus setaceus | reverse complement strand
AACTTTTATTGGTTTCCGTTTGAAACTCTAATTTTTTTTGGAAATTTATAATTTTTATGGTTTTTAAAGTATTTATAGTTTTAGGGTGTTTTCTAAATTCTAAATCTTTTGGGGTTATTTGTTTCTCCTTGAATTTCATTGTAACGTTTCAGATATGAAATCTTCAATTTATTTTTAAACTTACTTTTTGAGGGTGTTGGAGTAAATTTTAAAATTTTGAGGGTGTTTGTTGCAAATTTAAAAGTTTCGGGTGTTTTTTACAGAATCTAAAATTTTAGGGGCTGCTTGTAATTTATAGATTTTAGTGTAGGTTTGAAATTTTCAAGCTTTTTCTGTAAGTATAAAATTATTGAGCTTATTTTGGGGATGTTTTTATAAAATCTAAATGTTTTGGTTGAGGGTGTTGGTTGTAATTTTAAAAGGTAAAGACGTTTTCTATAAATCGATATATAGAGACTCGGGGGCAAAGTTGTCCAAGTAAAGTTCATAAAAAAGTACAATAGTTGTGGTAACTATTGATTTTTAGGGGACTATTTGTAAATATTGACATTTTCTTATTAATTTTAAAATTTTGAGGGTGTTTATTGCAAATTTGAAAGTTTCTACTGATTTTTAGTGGGCTATTTGTAATTCTAAGATTTTGAATGTACTTTTGAATTTTTGAGGGTGTTTATTACAAATTTAAAAGTTTTGGGTGTTTTATAAAATTTAAAATTTTAGGGGTTACTTGGAATTTATAGATTATCGATGTAAGTTTAAAATTTTGAAGCTTTAAATTTTAGGGGACTTCTTGCAATTTATATATTTTCATTGTAGGTTTGAAATTTTAATGATTTTTCTATAAGTTTTAAATTTTGAGCTTGTTTTTGCTAAATTTAAAATGTTTTGTGGTGTGTTTTCAGTTAAACTTTTATTGGTTTCCGTTTGAAACTGTCATTTTTTGTAAATTTATAATTTTTATGTTCTTTTACAAGTATTTATAGTTTTAGGGTGTTTTCTAAATTCTAAATCTTTTGGGGTTGTTTGCATCTTCTTGAATTTCATTGTAATGTTTCAGATCTGAAATCTTAAGTTTATTTTTAAACTTACTTTTGAGGGTGTTGGGATAAATTTTAAGTTTTGAGGGTGTTTGTTACAAATTTAAAAGTTTTGGGTGTTTTTACGAATCTAAAATTTTAGGGGCTGCTTGTAATTTATAAATTTTCAAGTAGATTTGATGCTTGTAATTTATAGATTTTAGTGTAGGTTTGAAATTTTCAAGCATTTTCTGTGAGTTTTAAATTTTGAGCTTGTTTTTGCTAAATTTGAAAAGTTTTGTATTGTTTTTTCAAAGTTAAAACTTTTCAAATGGATGTTGGTTTTCAGTTTATTGGTTTCTATTTGAAACTCTTATTTTTTATAAATTTATAATTTTTATGGTGGTTTTTGGAAGTATTTATAGTTTTAGGGTGTTTTCTCAGATATTCTAAATCTGTTGGGGTTGTTTGTATCTTCTTGAATTTTATTGTAATGTTGATTTGAAATCTTCAGTTTATTTTTAAACTTAGTTTTTAGGGTGTTGGGGTAAATTTTGAATTTTTGAGGATGTTTATTGCAAATTTGAAAGTTTTGGGTGTTTTCAGAATCTAAAATTTTAGGGGCTGCTTGTAATTTATAGATTTTCAGGTAGGTTTGAAATTTTAAGCTTTTTTGTAAGTATTAAATTTTGAGCTTATTTTTCTTAAATTTTAAAAGTTTTGGGTGTTTTTGCAAAGTTAAAACTTTTTAGGGGATGTTTTGTAAATTATAAATTTTTGGCGTTGTTTATATCTCCTTGAATTTATTTTAGATATGAAATCTCCTTGAATTTGATGTTGGTTGTAATTTTAATAAGTTAAAGGTGTTTTCTATAAATGTGTTAATTTAAAGGTGTTTTGTGGCGGTGAACAGATAGAGATAGAGATATAGAGATATATATATAGTAAGTAGGCACGTCGTTGCATGTGTTTGCTTCATATGTGAGTGAAAACTAAGGGGCAAAGGCTGTCCAAGTAAAGTTCATAAAAAAGTACAATAGTTGTGGTAACTATTGATTTTAGGGGCTATATGTAAATATTCACATATATTTCTATAAATTTTGAATTTTTGAGGGTGTTTGTTGTAAATTTAAAACTTTGGGTGTTTTTGCAGAATCTAAAATTTTAGGGGATGCTTGTAATTTATAGATTTTCAAGTAAGTCCGAAAATTTCAAGCTTTTCTCAGAAGTTTTAAAATTTTGAGCTTAGTTTTGCTAATTTTGAAAAGTTTTGTATTGTTTTTTCAAAGTTAAAACTTTTAGGGGATGTTGATTTTCAGGTTTATCGGTTTACTTTAAAACTCTTATTTTTTATAAATTTATAATTTTTATGGTATTTTTACAAGTATTTATAGTTTTGGGTGTTTTCTCAGAATTCTAAATCTTTTGGGGTTGTTTGTGTCTTCTGAAATTTCACTGTAATGTTTCAGATCTGAAATCTTAAGTTTATTTTTTAAACTTAGTTTTTCAGGGTGTTGGGGTAAATTTTAAAATTTTGAGGGTGTTTGTTGCAAATTTGAAAGTTTTGGGTGTTTATTACAAAATCTAAAATTTTAGGGGGCTGGTTGCAATTTATAGATTTTAGTGTAGGGTTGAAATTTTCAAGCTTTTCCTGTAGTATTAAATTTTTAGCTTGTTTTTGTTAAATTTTAAAAGTTTTGGGTGTTTTTGCAAAGTTAAAACTTTTTAGGGGATGTGTTTTGTAAATTATAAATTTTTGGGGTTGTTTATATCTCCTTGAATTTATTTTAGATATGAAATCTCTTTGAATTTGATGTTGGTTGTAATTTTAAAAGTTAAAGGTGTTTTAATAATTGTGTTAAGTTAAAGGTCTTTTGTGAAAAGTGATGAACAGTGAAATGTGAACAGTGATCTCAGACGAAAATGAACAGTAAAAAGTGAACAGTAACACCTCTAGGCCTTTTTATATATAGAGGATATATATATTTCTTAATTAATTATTCAATCGATGACTGGATCGAGGAACCAATTATAATGGGACTGGGATCCCACTTGCAAACAATATCTACACGTCAACACTGCGGGATTGCACTTTCACTTGCACATGATAAATAAAATATCCTTTTAATTCTTTCACCCGAGAGTCACTTTTTATATAGAATGTAGCAACTTCTTGTTTTTATACGCCCAACTGCCTCTTTCCCTTTCTTAATCAGCAAAATTATCCCCTTCTTCTTGCTTAAGGACTTTGCAACTGCCATCATCACACTTGCTTTTATTTCTCAAACTTTACTTACTTTGGCGATAGAAAAGTATATCTCTTTTTGAGGAAAGAAATACGTATATCTTTGAACCCTTATATCGATCAACAGCTAATGTTGATAGGTGTATGATGTGACCATTACCCAAAGAAATCAGCCTTACTGAAAGTCACACAGATATTGTTAGCATACAATTATTTACAAGAAAATTGCACGACACATTAGTTGGCGTCTCACTGTTTTTTGCATCTTAAATTTTTTGTGTTGCCTCTATGAAGTTTTCAAACTATTTTCTGTGTCAACATTTTTTTTTATCAACATTTATATTGTACATGTTGGTAGCAGAGCAGCTCACATGCAGCGGAGCGATATCAGCCGAGAGAAGGCGCTTTTATATTCCCGCTTCGCAAGGAAACAAGAATAGAAAGCAAATATCTCAACAAAGTGAGATATCCACTCTTCCTCTCAACAGCTCTAGGATCAATCAAGGAACCTACAAATAATAGCCAACACACAAGAAACAAGAAAGACACGAGATTTACGTGGTTCTAAGAACTTGCCTACGCCCACGGAAGGGGTGGGGAGATTCTACTATGAAGAAGAACACCGACGACTTGTACAATCCACAAGCTCGTCCCAGAGATAAAGCTTTGATTTTTACCCAAAAAAAATTGACCTCTCTCTTGTAAAATTTCTCCAAGCTCTCTCTTTAGCCGCCGCCAAGAAACCCTAGCTTTTTCTTCTTTTTCTCCCCCACACAAAACCCTAGGTTTAGATACCTATTTATAGAGAAATAAATATCTTTTTTTGTTTCGTGGTCGCATGGAACAAACCGGGGTTCGTGTCGCGCAGGGTAACAAACGTGGGTGGGGGCGAACGTGGGTGGCCCCCACCCACGTGGGTTCCCACGTTTATAATTCTCCATATCGTACATCATTTGATAAACCTCAAATTTTGGACGAACACCAGAAGAACACCGCGAATATTACTAGAGAGATCTCCATCAGCCAAACCAGGCCAATCCAGCTGCACCATTATACCATGGTTACCTACGTACCCTCTAACCGGGATCAAGCTAATCGTAGTTCTGCAATTCTCCATATAATCTTCACCTCACCCCATCACCGCCCCGAAGGGCCATGCCCTCTTAGGCAGATCAACACGGGCTGATATGAAGTAAGTCCAAGCAATGCTTAAACTTGCTACCTGTGACCACCTTGGTTAACATGTTTGTGGGATTCTCATTCATGTGCACCTTCATAAGAGAAACATCGCCTTCTTCTATGACATCTCGCATGAAATAAAACCTGACATCGATATGCTTGGTACGAGCATGATAAACTTGATTCTTCGCCAAGTGAATCGCATACAAAAGAAGATAGATATAATCACCTCCACGGCTTCAATGTAAACGCAACAATCATAGTCACTTCGAAAACCCATGCTTCAAAGATGAAGGAGTCAAATTGCTTGTACCATCGTTGGGAGATTGCTTCAATCCATACAATGACTTCTTCAAACGACACACATGATGCTCCTTGTCCTCAACCTTGTAGCCCTCAGTTGATGCATGTAGATCTCTTCATCCAAGTCTCCTGCAAGAAGGCCGCTTTTAACATCGAGTTGTTCCACTCAAGATCACCATGAGCAACAATACTCAATAGCACCGAATAGAAGTGTGTTTCACCACCGGAGAAAAGATCTCATTGTAATCCACATCCTCTTTACGTGCAAAGCCCTTAGCCATTAGCCTCGCCTTGTACCTTGTACCGCCAAGTTCAAAGATCTTTCTTTTATACACCCACTTACAACCAATAGCTTTTTTTCCTACGGGCAATGGGACCACCTCCCATGTTTGTTCTTCCAAGAGATTTCATCTCTTCCCATCGCAGCCAACCAACTCTCACTATCCTTGTCCCGAATAGCTTCCTTGAAGGAGACCGCTCGCCCTCCTCCACCGAGAGTGCGATTCAACCAAATTAACTTGTCCATAGTGCTTCAGGTTGATCAGCCCCGGCTTACGTACTGCTTGTATGCTCGTCTTGACCTAGTGGAAGCCAAACTATCCTCGAGCTCTTGTTATTGTAGTGCTCAGATATTCTCCTGCTGAACCTCCTCCTGCTCAAGCTCATCATCTACCTGACTTCCCACTTGAACACGACTAGAACCTGGTTGATCTTTAGGTTCTATTTCAATAACTTGAGACTTAGAAATCTCAACAGTTCTAACACCATCATCCTTGGGCGCCCTAGCAATCATGGATTTCTCATCAAAGGTAACATCCCTGCTGATCACGAACTTCGAATCTTTCGTATATCAAAGTCGATAGCCTTTTACGCCCTTCGCATATTCCAAGAATATTGCTTTCTTGGCCCTTGCGTCAAGCTTTCCCTCGTTGACGTGATAGTAGGCGGTACATCCAAAATTTCGAGCCTATCATAATCGTGATGCTCCCCGACCATACCCTATGGTGTATCACCATTCAATATCGAATGTGGTGAACGGTTCACAATGTAACAACCTGTAGCCACCGCTTTTGCCCACCATTCGTTACCCAATCCAACAGATGATCGCGATACTCATTGCTTTCTCGGCAATGTTGGTTCGATCTCTGCGATCCCATTCTCGTGGTGTTGACTCGACCGCCCAGTCGAACAATTCCCTCCGATCATAGAACTCCTTGAAAGCACCATCTCAGATACTCAGACCGCTATCGATCTCGGTGTCTTCAATTTCTTTTCGTCTGTTCTCAACCATTGCTTTCCACTTCTTGTATGTCTCGAACACCTCATTCTTATGCTTGAAAGTAAATCCAAGCATACCTCGAATAGTCATCTATGAACGAGATAAAATATCCGAACCACCCTTAGAAGTTGTCCGAGCTGCACTTCAAACATCCGTGTGCACATAATCTAGTATCCCTCTCGCTCTTAGATTTGCTTCTCGAATCGGACCTCGTGTGCCTTTCCATACACACAATCCTCGTAAAATCCATGCTAGGTTTCTTCGATTCTTCAAAGAAACCTCTTTACCAAGCAAAACTAGACCCTTCTCTGACATGTGCCCAAGCCGCCTATGCCATAACCGTGTGTGTTCACATGGGTCTCCACCACTTCCTTCAATTCTAACCGCCTGATCTCCGCCACCGCTGCATTCGAGAGTATATAAATTACCGTGACGAACACCCTTCATCACTACAAGGGAACTCCGAACAACCTTCTTCACTCCGTTCTCCGTACCAATTCTACAACCGCCGGAGTCCAATGCACCGACTGAGATAAGATTCTTCCGCAAGTCGGGAACATACCTCACATCCGTCAAGGTTCGGACCACTCCATCATGCATTTTGATCTTGATATTACCTAGCCCCACTGTTTTACAGGCATGGTTGTTCCCCATCAATACGGTTTTACCATCAATGCTTCTATAGATAGTAAACCACTTCCTATTTGGACACATGTGGTAAGAGCAACCAGAATCAAGTATCCACTTTCCGGAGATATCCTCGCCACCCGTGATGACATAGCACTCCTTATCGCTCCCTTCCTCTGAAACGTAGCTCGCCTCTTTCTTACCCTCTCTTCTCTCAGTCTTGTTATTGTTCTTCTTTCCACCTACTCTCTTATTTGGACAGTCGACCTTGAAATGCCCAACTTCACCGTATTTAAAACACGATTTTCCTACAAGAGGTCTCGATTTAGATCTAGACTTTTCTCCCTTGCCTTTTCCTCGCTCATTGCTCCTTCCTCTAGCAAACATTTTCAAGGCTTGTTTTTGTTAAATTTTAAAAGTTTTGGGTGTTTTTGAGAATCTAAAATTTTAGGGGCTGGTTGCAATTTATAGATTTTCAGTGTAGGTTTGAAATTTTAAGCTTTTTGTAAGTATTAAATTTTTGAGCTTATTTTTCTTAAATTTTAAAAGTTTTGGGTGTTTTTGCAAAGTTAAAACTTTTTAGGGGATGTTTTGTAAATTATAAATTTTTGGGGTTGTTTATATCTCCTTGAATTTGATGTTGGTTGTAATTTTAAAAGTTTTGGGTGTTTATTACAAAATCTAAAATTTTAGGGGCTGGTTGCAATTTATAGATTTTAGTGTAGGGTTGAAATTTTCAAGCTTTTCTGTAAGTATTAAATTTTTAGCTTGTTTTTGTTAAATTTTAAAAGTTTTGGGTGTTTTTGCAAAGTTAAAACTTTTTAGGGGATGTGTTTTGTAAATTATAAATTTTTGGGGTTGTTTATATCTCCTTGAATTTATTTTAGATATGAAATCTCTTTGAATTTGATGTTGGTTGTAATTTTAAAAGTTAAAGGTGTTTTTAATAATTGTGTTAAGTTAAAGGTCTTTTGTGAAAAGTGATGAGCGATTGAAATGTGAGCAGTGATCCAGACGAAAATGAGCGATAAAAAGTGAACGATACCTCTAGGCCTTTTATATATAGAGGATATATATATTTCTTAATTAATTATTCAATCGATGACTGGATCGAGGAACCAATTATAATGGGACTGGGATCCCACTTGCAAACAATATCTACACGTCAACACTGCGGGATTGCACTTTCACTTGCACATGATAAATAAAATATCCTTTTAATTCTTTCACCCGAGAGTCACTTTTTATATAGAATGTAGCAACTTCTTGTTTTATACGCCCAACTGCCTCTTTCCCTTTCTTAATCAGCAAAATTATCCCCTTCTTCTTGCTTAAGGACTTTGCAACTGCCATCATCACACTTGCTTTTATTTCTCAAACTTTACTTACTTTGGCGATAGAAAAGTATATCTCTTTTTGAGGAAAGAAATACGTATATCTTTGAACCCTTATATCGATCAACAGCTAATGTTGATAGGTGTATGATGTGACCATTACCCAAAGAAATCAGCCTTACTGAAAGTCACACAGATATTGTTAGCATACAATTATTTACAAGAAAATTGCACGACACATTAGTTGGCGTCTCACTGTTTTTTGCATCTTAAATTTTTTGTGTTGCCTCTATGAAGTTTTCAAACTATTTTCTGTGTCAACATTTTTTTTTATCAACATTTATATTGTACATGTTGGTAGAGACACGCTCCTGCTGTGAGCGATATCAAGAGAGCATTTTATATTCCCGTTTCGCGAAGGAAACAAGAATAGAAAGCAAATATCTCAACAAAGTGAGATATCCACTCTTCCTCTCAACAGTTCTAGGACTGAATCAAGGGAACCTACAAATAATAGCCAACACACAAGAACAAGTAAAGACACGAGATTTACGTGGTTCTAAGCAAACTTGCCTACGCCCACGGAAGGGGTGGGGAGATTCTACTATGAAGAAGAACACCGACGACTTGTACAATCCACAAGCTCGTCCGAGATAAAGCTTTGATTTTACCCAAAAAATTGACCTCTCTCTTGTAAAATTTCTCCAAGCTCTCTCTTTAGCCGCCGCCAAGAAACCCTAGCTTTTTCTTCTTTTTCTCCCCCACACAAAACCCTAGGTTTAGATACCTATTTATAGAGAAATAAATATCTTTTTTTTACGTATTCGTGCATGGAACAAGCCGGGGGTTAGGTGTCGCGGGGTAACAAGCGTGGGTGGGGAAGTGACGTGGGTGGCCCCACCCGTGGGTTCGTTTATAATTCTCCATATCGTACATCATTTGATAAACCTCAAATTTTGGGCCGAACACCGAGAAAGAACCGCGAATATTACTAGAGATCTCCATCAGCCAAACCAGGCCAATCCAGCTGCACCATTATACCATGGTTACCTACGTACCCTCTAACCGGGATCAAGCTAATCGTAGTTCTGCAATTCTCCATATAATCTTCACCTCACCCCATCCATCAGTCAGCATGCCCTCTTAGGCAGATCAACACGGGCTGATATGAAGTAAGTCCAAGCAATGCTTAAACTTGCTACCTGTGACCACCTTGGTTAACATGTTTGTGGGATTCTCATTCATGTGCACCTTCATAAGAGAAACATCGCCTTCTTCTATGACATCTCGCATGAAATAAAACCTGACATCGATATGCTTGGTACGAGCATGATAAACTTGATTCTTCGCCAAGTGAATCGCACATACAAAAGAAGATAGATATAATCACCTCCACGAAGCTTCCGAATGTAAACGCAACAATCATAGTCACTTCGGAAAAACCCATGCTTCAGCATGAAGGAGTCAAATTGCTTGTACCACTGTTGGGGAGATTGCTTCAATCCATACAATGACTTCTTCAAACGACACACATGATGCTCCTTGTCCTCAACCTTGTAGCCCTCAGGTTGATGCATGTAGATCTCTTCATCCAAGTCTCCGTGCAAGAAGGCCGTTTTAACATCGAGTTGTTCCAGCTCAAGATCACCATGAGCAACAATACTCAATAGCACCCGAATAGAAGTGTGTTTCACCACCGGAGAAAAGATCTCATTGTAATCCACATCCTCTTTCTGTGCAAAGCCCTTAGCCATTAGCCTCGCCTTGTACCTTGTACCGCCAAGTTCTGAAAGATCTTTCTTTCTTTTATACACCCACTTACAACCAATAGCTTTTTTTCCTACGGGCAATGGGACCACCTCCCATGTTTGGTTCTTCCGAAGAGATTTCATCTCTTCCCATCGCAGCCAACCAACTCTCACTATCCTTGTCCCGAATAGCTTCCTTGAAGGAGACCGGCTCGTCCTCCTCCACCGAGAGTGCGTATTCAACCAAATTAACCTGTCCATAGTGCTTCAGGGGTTGATCAGCCCCCAGCTTCTGTACCTGCTTGTATGCTCGTCTTGACCTAGTGGAAGCCAAACTATCCTCGAGCTACTGTTATTGTAGTGCCTGTATATTCTCCTGCTGAACCTCCTCCTGCTCAAGCTCATCATCTACCTGACTTCCCACTTGAACACGACTAGAACCTGGTTGATCTTTAGGTTCTATTTCAATAACTTGAGACTTAGAAATCTCAACAGTTCTAACACCATCATCCTTGGGCGCCCTAGCAATCATGGATTTCTCATCAAAGGTAACATCCCTGCTGATCACGAACTTCGAATCTTTCGTATATCAAAGTCGATAGCCTTTTACGCCCTTCGCATATTCCAAGAATATTGCTTTCTTGGCCCTTGCGTCAAGCTTTCCCTCGTTGACGTGATAGTAGGCGGTACATCCGAAAATTCTGAGCCTATCATAATCTGCATGCTCCCCTGACCATACCCTATAGGGTGTATCACCATTCAATATCGAATGTGGTGAACGGTTCACAATGTAACAACCTGTAGCCACCGCTTTTGCCCACCATTCGTTACCCAATCCAGCGTATGATCGCATACTCATTGCTTTCTCCGGCAATGTTCGGTTCAGTCTCTCTGCGATCCCATTCTCGTGGTGTTGACTTGTCGATGTCGAACAATTCCCTCCTGATCATAGAACTCCTTGAAAGCACCATCTGTATACTCTGTACCGTTATCAGATCTCAGTGTCTTCAATTTCTTTTCCGTCCTGTTCTCAACCATTGCTTTCCACTTCTTGTATGTCTCGAACACCTCATTCTTATGCTTCAGAAAGTAAATCCAAGCATACCTCGAATAGTCATCTATGAACGAGATAAAATATCTGGAACCACCCTTAGAAGTTGTCTGAGCCAGACCCCAAACATCCGTGTGCACATAATCTAGTATCCCTCTGCTCTTAGATTTGCTTCTCAGAAACTGGACCCTGTGTGCCTTTCCATACACACAATCCTCGTAAAAATCCATGCTAGGTTTCTTCAGATTCTTCAGCAAACCCTCTTTACCAAGCAAAACTAGACCCTTCTCTGACATGTGCCCAAGCCGCCTATGCCATAACCGTGTGTGTTCACATGGGTCTCCACCACTTCCTTCAATTCTAACCGCTGCATCTCCCGTCACCGTCGTACCTGAGAGAGTATATAAATTACCGTGACGAACACCCTTCATCACTACAAGGGAACTCCGAACAACCTTCTTCACTCCGTTCTCCGTACCAATTCTACAACCGCCGGAGTCCAATGCACCGACTGAGATAAGATTCTTCCGCAAGTCGGGAACATACCTCACATCCGTCAAGGTTCGGACCACTCCATCATGCATTTTGATCTTGATATTACCTAGCCCCTTTGTTTCTGAGCATGGTTGTTCCCCATCAATACGGTTTTACCATCAATGCTTCTATAGATAGTAAACCACTTCCTATTTGGACACATGTGGTAAGAGCAACGAGAATCAAGTATCCACTTCCGGAGATATCCTCGCCACGGTGATGACATAGCACTCCTTATCGCTCCCTTCCTCTGAAACGTAGCTCGCCTCTTTCTTACCCTCTCTTCTCTCAGTCTTGTTATTGTTCTTCTTTCCACCTACTCTCTTATTTGGACAGTCGACCTTGAAATGCCCAACTTCACCGTATTTAAAACACGATTTTCCTACAAGAGGTCTCGATTTAGATCTAGACTTTTCTCCCTTGCCTTTTCCTCGCTCATTGCTCCTTCCTCTAGCAAACATTTTCTGCGCTTGTTCTTTGTTACCACCAGTAGTAATGTCACTGGTTGCAATCTTTCGAAGATCATCCGCTAGAAGCGCCGTTCTAGTCTCATCCATCGTCAAATCATCTCCTACAAGCATCAGTGTTTGCACCAGGTTCTCATAAGACTTCGGTAGAGACAGAAGTAGTAGAAGCGCCTGATCCTCATCTTCAACTGTCACGTCTATGTCTTTTAAGTCTGATATAATCCTATCAAACTTGTTGATGTATTCCCGGATTGATGAGCCCTCCTCCATCTTGCAAGTATACAATTTAGATTTTAAATAGATCCGGTTCGTTAGACTCTTCATCATGAAGGTACTTTCTAACTTCAACCACACGCCCGCAGCCGTTTCCTCTCTATCTACCAAGAAAGCTACATCCCTTTCAAGGCATAGGATAATCGACGCCCGTGCTTCCAGATCCAGCTCCTCCCAATCCTCATCAGACATATCCTTGTACTTCTTCTCTTTTTCAGCCAAAGCCTTGTGCAATTTTTGCGAAATCAATGACTTTTTCATCTGCATCCTCCAATAGGAAAAATCATTCTTCCCATTGAACTTTTTAATCTCGAATTTTCTCACTTTGACCGATTTACTGGTAGACGCCATTCCCCGTTTGTATTAATAAATTCGCTTCTCTCAGAAATTACCGAGCACCACCACCTCAAACTAGAAGCTACACCACTTTCAATCTGAATAACAACTCTGATACCAATTATTGGGCGCAGAGACACGCCCACATGCCGCGGAAGCGATATCACCTGAGAGAATGCCCTGTTTTATATTCCCGTTTCACGAAGAAAATAAGAATAGAAAGTAAATATCTCAACAAAGTAAGATATCCACTCTTCCTCTCAACAGTTCTAGGACTGAATCAAGGGAACCTACAAACAATAGCCAACACACGAAACAAGAAGACACGAGATTTACGTGGTTCGGCAAACTTGCCTACGTCCACGGAAGGGGTGAGGAGAGATTCTACTATGAAGAAGAACACCGACGACTTGTACAATCCACAAGCTCGTCCCAGAGATAAAGCTTTGATTTTTACCCAAAAGAAATTGACCTCTCTCTTGTAAAATCTCTCCAAGCTCTCTCTTTAGCCGCCGCCAAGAAAACCCTAACTTTTTCTTCTTTTTCTCTCCCATACAAAACCCTAGGTTTAGATACCTATTTCTTTTTTTTATTTCTGTGTCGCGCAGGGAACGAACCGGGGCAGGGTAACAAACATGGGTGGGGCGAACGTGGGTGGCCCCCACCCACGTGGGTTCCCACGTTTACAGTACACAATTATGATGGATAAACATGTCAACCCCAGGGTTTTTTTTTTTTTTGAAAAAAGGGAACTAATAATTTTTTTTAAAAGGGAACTAATAAAAAGGTAACAAACAAAGTGGAACAAACAAAAAATAATGTTGTGCCACCCAATTATAGAACCAATTGAAAATTATGTACTCAAAAGATTACAAGCGAAGGCCCATTTATCGTCCTGTACTAAGGTACACCTGATGAGTTATAATGTACCTTATGTGCACTTTAGGTGCACCAGAGGTGTTATAATGTATCGTCATGTGCATTTCACCTTAAGCTAAGGAGATGGACTAGAGTAATCTATTTGGGCGCAATTGACTCAAAATGATTAATTCTTTTTGCATCGCGAGTCCAGGCACATTTAACCATATGTGGTCATCTTACTATTTTTTCAATGTGAGACTAAATCTCATTTCATGCATTTTCCCAAACCAAAACCCACACAACCAAATGGTTGCTGGACATCTTCTTTACGCTTGGATATAGATTGGATGAATTTATGTGGAAGCTATATCAGGAGCTATGTATATAACCTTTCTCTTGTTCCTTAGCAAGAAACAGATGAGGATGGAATATGTTTGATCCCTTTCCTATTCCTTTGGAATAAATAAATAAGAAGAAAACTGCATGCCCAAAGAATCTTGTTCAAATTCCAGATAAAATGAATAAATATATAGCAAATTAAGTACGAAACAAGGCATAAACAAAGAGAGATTCTCTTTCCAATATTCCTCAAGAACTACGCAAAAGATTCCTGAATTTGATTGCACGCTATCATATAATTTTTCTACTCAACAACCATGGATAAATTAGTAAGATGAAAAAACAAAACCACTAGCAGCACAAGTAAATTAGTAGCACGTAAAGGAAAGGAGAGGGGATGATAGATTCCCTTATTTTTATTCCAGATTCCAGACCAAGTTGAATATATCAAACAACAGCTTAATATCCGAGAAAATTAAAATTAGAAAAGAGAATTAAGTAAAAGGCTTGGGAAGAACACAGAGTAGGGGAACATAAAGTCAAAAGGGGGAGATGAAGTCCCTGATACGAGCAAACATGGCATCAGCTCTGACAGGATCAAAGAGTTCGATGGCATGGTAGCCTTTCTCCTCCTCCTCCAAACAATCCACTATTTTTGTCCCCGGAGCAGCGGCAGCAGTCAACACTTGAAGAAACATCTTCTGTCTGTCGAACAGGGGATCTCCTTGGCATCCCATGATCATGATGTTGGAGGATATCATGTTAATTGAAGAAGAAGAAGCAGAAGCAGCAAGAGGAATGTTGCAGAAGGGGTGATCCCTTGTGGCGCCTACAGGCAGAGCCATCCTCCACATCATGTCGTTGGCACGCAGAGGCAGGATGTCGTCCTCCTCAGACTCCATCTCCGACTGCGTCCTCTCCTCACCTCCCAAGTAGGGCTGAATAAGCACCACACCGCACACCTTCATGGGAGGATCCAGCTCCAACTTCGTGGCTCTCAAGCCGGCGAAGTAGGCCATGTTCCCCCCGGAGCTGCTGCCCATCAGGAAGCAGCGGGAGAGGTCGCCGTGCTCCAGAATCCAGGGGTCGACGCTGGAGCTGCGGACCCACTGGAGGGCATCGACCGCATCATCGTAGGCGGCGGGGAGGCGGTTCTCGGGGGCCAGGCGGTAGTCGAGGGAGACTACGAGGGCGGGGAGGGAGGCGGCCATGTTGAGGCAGAACTGGTGATAGAGGACGAAATCAGGGCTGAAGAGGACGAAGCCGCCGCCGTGGTAGTAAATGATGATAGGGAGCCTCTTCTTCTTCTTCTCGACCTTGTCTTCTTCTTCTTCTTCGTCTTGAGTAGTAATTGGTTTAGGAAGGAAGAGGCGGAGGGAGGTGTTGAGGGTGGGATTGAGAGGGAGGTCTTTGGATAGGACAGCTCCCGGGGCGGATCCACCTTCTAATTCTTCTTTTGGAGTTGGAGGCAGATTCAGGACGGTGGGTCTGGTTACGGATCCATCTTCAGGATGCTCCCGGATCTCAAGGAAGATGCTGCTGCTTCTCTTTTTGCTCTCCTTCTTCCTCTCATCACCGTGATCAATAGCAGCAGCGGCAGAGACAACCTGATCAGAAGAAGAAGCGTCGCCCATTTTGGGAATAGAATGGAACGGAATGGGAACGGATCGAATGGATGATATATATATATATATATATATATATATATATATATATATATATATGAGTATATATACATATATAGAAAGAAAAGACTTCAGAGGGATCGATAGACAAGCCCAATTTAACAAATAACATCTCATAAATTGCCAACAGCAGGATGTGGACGTGAAACAATTGCCAGCTACTAGTATTACAAGGATAATAAAGTATGGTTGCTGGTTATACGTTTCCAGTTCTTGTTGTCTCGCGCGCAGTACATTTAGTTTCAACGCTAAGCTATTTCTAATTAAGCAAACAAGTATCCAATGGAGTTTTCTTAAAACACACACAAACACAAACATACATATAATCATACCGTTCCTATCAAACTTTCTTCTTCTTCTTCTTCTTCCTGTTAAAGGCTAAACATTTGATTACAATTAAGGAAATAAGGACCTCATCCATCAGAGATGAATATTGAACACTATACATATTTGTTTCATTAAAAATTTCAATCAAGGGATACTCTTTTTGAACAAATTATTAATACGACTTTGCAAAAATGTAATTAATTAATAAGTGGGAGCACATGTAATTAAACCAATATAATAAATCGAATTTGTTAGACCTTTGAACCTAGACTAGAGTCTCTACACATGTCTATGGCCCCACCTATCCCTAGGCCTGCCGATTGTGAGGTCAATGTGAATGAATCCGAGCCTGCGTCGGCTCTTGCGAAGTTTTTCTTTTCCACCACCTACTCCTAACCAGCACATCTTTTAAAGTCAATGATATTCAATGTGATTTGTGACCAGTGACATACACCAGGATCTCCGTTATCTCTCCTGTATTGATATTTGCACAGTGCTGAAGGATAAGGGGTTCACATGTCAGCCCCAAGCCTCCACCACGCCCCCTGAGTTTTATTACACAGCCTTCGGCATCAGCCTGAAGTATTACATCCTTATATTCTATTCTTTTAGGCCAAAATTAATTTAACTCAATGTAGACTTTTAGGCCATACTGTTTATTTTAATTCATGTGTCGAATAACAGCCCAACCTGCTAAAACTTAAACGGTTATATATATTTAGATGTTTTATTGAAACATCATGATTTTTATTTTATAGATGTTTTAAGATATTTAGATAATTATGAATGGAGCGGATCGTCCATTGAAATAGCTCAATTCATGCATCGAGAGGTGCATCCTTAGATTCAATCTAAGGTGGCTCCTTAGAATCATATTTCCCGACATATATATACTAGTACGGTGCACGTGCATTGCACGTATACTCATTTTCATGACTACAAAACTGGTATTTAAATGTTTTGACATTTTAGCATACCTCTTTTATTTAAAGAGAGAGGCAATAGTATATGACCAATTCCTAAAACAGTAAGAAATGCGTCTTAGACATGCTTTTGAATGTAAATTGCTAATCTCAGAGGAACTTAATAATTGAACTAAGTCTTAGAAAAAAAATAGGGGAATCTATCTTTTACCCCAAAGTTTTACTCCAACTTATTTTTAAACCCATCTACTTTTATTATGATCCATACACCCAAAGTACAACTCCCACTTATTTATAAACCCAAAGTACAAATCCCACTCTCAATCTATATACTGTATACAAAAAATAAAGATTAATTCCGAAATTGCCCTTCTTCTTCTTCCCTAACACTTATCCAGCCTCTTTTTAGTTCTCTTTTCTCTGGGAAAAAACTTAAAACTTTTAGGGTTTTGATCTCTTGCAATGAAGTCCAATGCCAACTCGCGTGCTTCTCTTCACCGGATCCCTTCGTTGTAGGGAGGCGATGTGATGCAACCCACTCGGTCCTTCGGCTAGGCTAATGGGGAAGCGGTCTTGCTTCGAGTTTGATGGCCTCTATGGATTTTGATGCTGGTATTCGAGTTTGAGGACATGTATGGTATTTTGATCTGGTTATTGATTTTGTTGAGTGATAATAAAGGTTGATGAGTAGAAGGTGTTTGATGGAATGACAAAATAGATATAGTTATTTGGACTACAACGATTAGAGGTTATGCGATATTGCGGTTGGTTGAGGAGACAATAGAGGTGTTTGATTAAATGCCTAAGAGAACTTTGGTTTTGTGCATCCCCATGATCTTAGCCCATTCGTCAATGCACACTAACTTTTCAACCAAATACGTGAGAGAACCCCCTACTATTGGTAATTGATCGGATCTTCACATTGCCACATTGCGTTTCAAACGCGATCAACTACCGCAATATGTATCGTGTTGTATGAAATTTTACGTATTGCATTATATATAGATGATTTGCGTGTGTGTTGTATAAAATTCCTTATCCAATGTATCATGTCAGATCAAATTTTCTATTGTATAAAACTCCTTATCCAATATATTAATTCAGTTTTTCTAAGCAATGTAGATGTGTGTGTCCAATGTGTTGCTTGGTCAATCATTTATGTTGACGAGAGGTTCACTCATAATTTCGTGTCCAATGTGTTGCTTGGTCAATCGCTTATGTTGACGAGAGGTTCACTCATAATTTTCAGCTTTTTAAAAGTATAGCACTTTATGCCAAAGTATAGCTCCTTATGACCAACGTATAGCACTTTATGTTAAAGTATAGCACTTTATGATAAAAGTATAGCTACTTATCGACGAAGTATAGCACTTTATGACCTCTGGAATTTCTGAAGCTACGTCGAATATATCAATTCAGTTTTTTTCTGAGCAATGTATATGGTCATTTCTGTGTCCAATGTGTTGCTTGGTCAATCGTTTACGTTGACGAGAGGTTCACTCATAATTTTCCAGTTTTTAAAAAAGTATAACACTTTATGCCAAAGTATAGCTCCTTATGACCAAAGTATAGCACTTTATGTCAAAGTATAGCTCCTTATGATAAAAGTATAGCTACTTATTGACGAAGTATAGTACTTAATGGCCTCTGGAATTTCTGAAGCTACGTCGAATATATTAATTCAGTTTTTTTCTAAGCAATGTATATGGTTATTTCTGTGTCCAATGTGTTGCTTGGTCAATCGTTTATGTTGACGAGAGGTTCACTCATAATTTTCCAATTTTTAAAAAAGTATAGCACTTTATGCCAAAGCATAGCTCCTTATGACCAAAGTATAGCACTTTATGCCAAAGTATAGCACTTTATGACAAAAGTATAGTTACTTATCGACGAAGTATAGCACTTTATGGCCTTTGGAATTTCTGAAGCTACGTCGAATATATCAATTCAGTTTTTTTCTAAGCAATGTATATGGTCATTTCTGTGTCCAATGTGTTGCTTGGTCAATCGTTTATGTTAACGAGAGGTTCACTCATAATTTTTCAGTTTTTTAAAAAGTGTAGCACTTTATGCCAAAGTATAGCTCCTTATGACCAAAGTATAACACTTTATGCCAAAGTATAGCACTTTATGACAAAAGTATAGCTACTTATCGACGAAGTATAGCACTTTATGGCCTTTGGAATTTCGAAGCTCGTCGAATATATCAATTCAGCTTTTTCTAAGCAATGTATATGGTCATTTCGTGTCCAATGTGTTGCTTGGTCAATCGCTTATGTTAACGAGAGGTTCACTCATAATTTTCAGTTTTTTAAAAAGTGTAGCACTTTATGCCAAAGTATAGCTCCTTATGACCAAAGTATAACACTTTATGCCAAAGTATAGCACTTTATGACAAAAGTATAGCTACTTATCGACGAAGTATAGTACTTTATGGCCTCTGAAATTTCTGAAGCTACGTCAAATATATCAATTCAGTTTTTTTCTGAGCAATGTATATGGCCATTTCTGTATCCAATGTGTTGTTTGGTCAATCGTTTATGTTGACGAGAGGTTCACACTTAATTTTCCATTTTTTGAAAAATATAGCAATTTATGCTAAAGTATAGCTCCTAATGGCCAAAGTATAGCACTTTATGCCAATGTATAGCACTTTATGACAAAAGTATAGCTACTTATCGACAAAGTATAGCACTTTATGGCCTCTGAAATTTCTAAAGCTACGTCGAATATATCAATTCAGTTTTTTCTGAGCAATGTATATATTATCACACCTTTTCATTGTTCAAAAATAAGACTGGACAGTTTTTTAACAAAAGCCTCCTGTTCCGGAGGGGCCATCGAGTAGCATCATATCATATATATAAGGATAGATTACAAAAGTATGATACTCGATACAAGGACTCGGCATCACAAATCCAAAATACAAAATGCAAACAAGAAATTATCAAGATTACAGACACGTATTTTATGGAGTTCAAGGGTAGGAACTCTTCCTAGCTCGAAGCTAAACATTCAGGGGAATGTTGGGGAGGCGTTTGTTGATCTTCAGACTTGAGGGCATGGTGGATTTCTTGTTTTGTTCAAGATGCATATAAGGGGCGAGTGGATTGATGTTGATGTACACTCAGATTCCGATTGGAGGCATGGTGTAGATGGGTTACTCGCTTCGGCATAATTACAAACACTAGGTGTGCATGCTTCAGCGGCAAGACGTGACTGTGTCCTGGGGGGCTCGAGGGGGTGCTGATTCTTGGAATCAGTCATACACACATTCGCATCTTCGACACCATTCCCTGAAGTAAGATTTGTCCCTGAGGGTATAGGCTGATCAGCAAAGGTTGGGTTGTTCTCTGTATCGGGTTCCTCCCCTGCATAATCATAAGAGTTTGCATGAGAATCGTCCGTAGGGTTTTGTGTGACTTGTAGGATAGCAGAAGTTGAGTTAGGCTGAGAATCCGCTGCTATTGAAGAACCCGAGTCAGAGCTAACCTGGGTTTGGGCTGGTTGAGAGGACTTCGGCAAAGTTCCACGATTTTGACCCACTGAGGCACTGAGGGGAGCTTCACTTGAGTGGGAAGAGAGAGGAATTGTGGGGGCTTTAAGGTGAGCCTGCTCGATGATGACCACCTGTTCACCGCATCCCACACCCACCCTCCACCACCCACCACTTTGAGCTCACCAGAGCACGATAAGGGCGAAGCGTATTTTGTGTCGGGGAGGGAGTCAAAATCCTTTTGAACTGGGAAGGTGAAATAAAGAAGGGAAAGGGGGAGAACAGAGAGAGAGAGAGAGAGAGAGAGAGAGAGAGAGAGAGAGAAACAGAGAGAGGGGGGGGGCTGCTGTATTTGGGAATGAAGGGTATTCTTGGAATTTTCAATTTCTTGGGAAAATATAATATAAAGAATGAGTGTATTGTACACATTGGGTTTAAAAATAAGTGGGATGAGATACTTTGGGTTTATGAGTGTTTGTATAAGTGAGTGAGTTTTTTAATAAGTGGGAGTAAAACTTTGGGTTAAAAGAGAAAAACCCCAAAAAAATATTAGCACAACTAAGAACATCACTCCTTTTACTCAAAATCTCAAAGAAAAAAATATAAAGTAGCCTCTTGATAAATAAATAAATAAAAAAAAAAAACAAGCGCAAGTAGTTAAGTACCAATTAACAAAATATAACAAATATTTTAAATGTGTAAACAAAACTCAAATAGTTTGATATTATATATCACATCTCATTTTGACACTGCCACAAAGAAGAAGGTTAGCCGGGCATTACATATTCACATTTCATTTTGACGCTGCCACAAATGTAATATGGGAGTTGTTAAACTAAGAGGGAGAGGGTAATTAAGGCTCGGTTTTCAAGAAGAAGGGAGAGGTTTTGTAGAGGTGACCGCGGCAAGATAGGGTGGACGTTTTGCATATAGAAGTAGGGTTTATATGGAGGTATTTATAAGGTTGAACTTGAGGGGCTTATATACAATTCTGGGGATTGGAAAGGTTATTGAAATAAAATGTAATATATGTATCAAATTGCATTTTATCTATTTTGACCCTAAAGTTATAGCATGAAATAAAATTGCAGTTTATCAGTGAGTTAACTATTGCAATGTACTGTTTATCTATTTCTTTCTAACATGTCAGAGAGTTAAAGCATCACATTTCAATTTGACCCACCTTCACCTCTTTCTCATTTCATTTTTGACCCAAACCTTTCTCCTTCATTTTGACCCAAATATTGAAGGATAATTTTAAGTTAGAAAGATAATTTTGACCCTATTTAAGTTAGGAAAAAAACTTGAATCAGAAACCTAATAGATGAACATAGACAAATCCAATAATAACAGTATAAATTTGAATGCCTTGAAGGAAATATTAGACTTGAAATTAAAGCTCAAGTTTCTTTTCAAGTCAAACTCTCAAAGTTGTGACGGTTAGATATAGTAGTATTAGGGTATCTGCTTTTCTTTATTTAGTCCCACATCGATTAGGATTCTAGAACCTCTCCTCTTATTCTTGTATTTAAGCAGTTCAATACAATGAATAAAATAAGTCTCTTCTCTTCTCTAAAGTCTCTTTTCTCCCAAAAACTTTATTCTTAACATGGTATCAAAGCCATCCTCTTGATCCCAGAGAGACCTCTTTCCACTTCCTCTACATCAAGCCGGCAATAGGGTTTTGCCTACAACTCTGCGTTTCCCCTCGACAGCCTACAACCTCGACACACCGCCCCATCGCTCACAACCTCTCACCATCCTTTGCTCACTGCAAAACCCTAGCCTTACTCTTTGTCGAACGGCACCGTTCACCCGGGACACTATTCACCCTTGGAATTACTGTTCATCGTGAATCTCACTGCTTCGGCACTGTTCACCCCCGGAATTACTGTTTATCTTGAACCTCGCTGCTTTGACACTAACTTCGATAGCGACCTCTTATTGGTCGCCACTGCTACCAATGATAACCCTCGTCATCGTCGATCAGCTCCGACCAGGTTGGACCCGCTGGTCGTCATCGTCCTTGCAGCTTCAACCCTCGTCCAAACCCTACTGCTGCAAACTCTCGCCTTGCGAAACCCTAACAATTCCTCCACCTCAAACCTTTGCCTGCCAACACCACCGCTGCTCTGATTAGTGTAATTGCGCAAACTATTCATCGCATGCACACAAGGTGTTCGACATATTGCCTTAGCGAGATTTCTCCCTCCTTGGCCAGCCACTGGCCAAGCTCTCTCTAGCCAAGCGTTTTTCACTCACCGATACTTGCAAGATCCGGTCACCGTGCCTCCTCTCGCGACCACCGTGCATGATCGCCGATCACTGCTACAACATCATACTCGCCACAGGCGGTCCGGGCCATCACATCAGCACCGCCTTCGCGAACCATTTGCATGATCGCTGATCACCATCAGTAATAACATGATCTCGCCGCCTGCAATTCCAGCCACCGATGTGCTCCAATTCAATCACCTCTCGCCAAGCCATGCCAACAACCATCTATACAAAATTTTACACATCTTATCCAAACTCCTAGTTCTCTACCAACCGCGAGTTTGACGGGTGATATTAGATATAGTAGTATTAGGGTATCTGCTTTTCTTTTGTTTTAGTCCCATATCGATTAGGATTCTAGAATCTCTTCTCTTACTCTTGTATTTAAGCAGTTCAATACAATGAATAAAATAAGTCTCTTCTCTTCCCTAAAGTCTCTTTTCTCTCAAAAGCTCTATTCTTAACAATGACAATCTGTAATACATATTCACAAACAATATCTACCAAGATGACTTGCTTTATTTCTTTTTACTACAATAAACCACGTATATGCTCACCAACAAAGAGAAAGGGAAAAGGGGAAAATAAATTACAGTCTACCCATATACCTCAAATAGAGCACACTAAATAATTAGAGAACTTTTCACTATTTCATTTATGAATTCGTATGCATTTGTTGCTCTTGAAGATCTTAAGAAGCCAAAGGTGTGCCGAACCTTCGATGACATGGCTTGACCTCATAAGCTCCCTTGCCAATACCTATTTGAATGGTAGAGAAAGAGTGTGGAATTTGAATTAGGTTATCTATGTTTTTATAGTTCATTGGTAGAGAAAGACGTTGAAGTTTCAATAGTTTTGAATGAGGATTAATGAGAAAGACGTTGAAATTTCAATAGTTTTGAATGAGGATTAATGTGATAATGGGGGTTATAAAGTACAATCATGAATTCAATTCATGAGTGAGTGGAGTTACGCATAATGTATTTAATTGGAGGTTATGAACATGGTTAAGAATTTGAATAGCTTTTTAATGGATTTGTTTTATATATGATATACTATAATAATAATGTGTATGTCTCGTATGGTGTTCCTCACCAAAAAATGCAACCAGCACCCATTTAAATTCCTCTAATAATTTACCATAAATTACTAATAATTGCTTTTAATGCAAAAGCAAAATAAAGACAAATGAGAACATGCTACATTATATACTGTAGACACATACCACCAAAAGTGCAACTACTGATTCTATGCCAAAATATGCAAGTTAACACTCTGCAAATTATCGTTACACTATATATAATATATTATACTATATTTTAGTGCACATATTTGTTTGATTATGATATCACATAAAATAAATATAAATATAAATATAATTAATTATTAATATTAATAATATCTAAATTTTAGTATAATAGATATATCTAGTGAGGTGTATCAATCACATCCACTCCTCAACCCATGTCTTTGTGGTCCCGTTTGAGTGGATATGATTGATACACCTCAACTACCAAGCACCAAGCATCAAGATACCATTTTTCTCATATATATATATATATATATATATATATATATATATATATATATATATATATATATATATATATATATATATATATATATAGTAAGGCTCTATGAACTTAAGTTCATAATGAATAGTGGTGCACCAACTTTTCTAACCACTCATCTTGCTCGGGATCCGTGAAAGATATAAAGTTTCACTTTGAGATTTGTGCATCACAAATCTCAGCAAGATGAGTGGATAAAAAGTTGATACAAATATCATTATTAAATAAAGCTTTCTTTCTCTCTCTCTCTATATATATATATATATATATATATATATATATATATATATATATATATATATATATATATGAAATCTTTTAACATGGCTACACACTTACCTATGTATGTACAATATAGCAGACACATCTCCACAATTTAAGGCCCACAACATCCAATATGGCCCAACTCAAATTTTGTCTAGAAAAATTAATCCTATATGTGCCCATCCAATAGAGACGAAAATTCTTACCTAAATTAGAGAAACCACTAAAGGACTCATGAGTATCCAAGTAACCCGTAAGTCGGTCTCCATCATTAGTCGTTGTAGTAGAAGAAATCATGATGATTCACGATGGTCATAACTTATTAGGATCATCTTGCAAGTTTGTAAAGTAACTGATAATAATTAGATATATAACTTACTATGGCCGTGTTGGATTGGGTATTATTTTTAGGTAATAATCATTTATCCTTTAAAATGAAATAGTAAGGTGTTTGGTTTAAAATTTTAGAAGAGATTAGGTTGGACTAATTAGTCCTTTAAATTGAAATAGTCCAGAGATTTTGGACTAAATAAAGGAGGAGAAGGGGGTGTTATTATAGTCTTGGTATTATTATTCTATTGGGATTATACCTAAAATGACCATATTACTCCTTAACATTTCCTTTAAAAAAAAAACCTAGGGTTTTCATTATTTCTTTCACCCACATTCTTTTTGTAGCATTTTATTTCTCCCTCCATCCCTCCCTCATCCTCTCATGCATCTTTTTGAATTCTCTCTTGTCATCTCTCCTAAATGTACGTAAGAACATATGATTGAAACATCCTCTCTCCCTCCCTCTCTCCATCCCCCTCTCTCTCTTTCTCTCTCTATACGTTTCTTAATCCTCTCATGCATCTCTCTGAATCTTCTCTCGTCATCTCTCCCAAATATACGTAAGAACATATGATTGAAGCATAAAACTATTTGTATCTAAAATAAATGGGAAGAAATCTATCTCAAATAATAAAAAACTATCGGTTCACTATAAAATTAACAAAAAATTTATGTCTAACATAATTGAGAAGAAAATCAGACACCCAAAACTCGATGTTACACCATTAAGAAGCTATAATTCACTCTTGGTAGGAAGAATGACAATTTTGACATTTATTGTTATTTCATAATCCTTTACACCTTTATAATGACAAGTTCCAAACATGCCATAGGTATTAGATGTGTTAATAACAAATAAAGCCAAACAAATTATTAAAATTTAACTCACTATAGTCTCCTGGATTAATATATCCCAGGATTATAGTGAGTTAAATTAGTCCCAGGATAAAACAAATCTCTAATCCAAACATGGCCTAAGGGTTTTTGTAATAAATGAGTGGACCCTTATTTTGGGCTGATTGGTTCAAAACCCTAATTATTTGAAAACCCAATTTTGGGGGAAAAAACTATTGTTTATGTTTTCCAGCCACTTCTCAGAATTGGTTTTTTCTTACTTGGTTAGTGCAAAAACAACCCCAATTTCTAGAAAACTATAATTTCCATTGTTTGCTTGGTGAGAAAAAAAATATGAAACTAAATTTATAGAAAATGATTTGGGAGGTTCCCAAAAAGCCACCTCACATTCTCTTAATATTTTATTCTCCTTTATTTGTTTTCCAACCCATTTCCGAGCAAAAAAATCCGAAATAGATTTTTCCATAATTATGACGTGGACTGACATGGTAAGAAGCCATTTCCAAAAAAAAAAAAAAAAAAAGGCATTGAAACAAACGCGGGAATTGGAACGAATTTATGGAAAAGCTGATGTGTATTTTTCCAAAAATAATTTTGTAGGGTGTTTTTTTGGTTTTTTGGCGGAACCAAACAGCCCTTACATAGAAATCTTTCCTCTTTTAACTAGGGTGTCGGCGAAAGAGGAAACTCTATCAAATGTGGAGTTAATCTAAAAACGTGTACATCCTTATCCCTTTCATTCATAGTTGATGTAGCAGCAGCTCGGCGTCCCTCGACCAACGTCGGTGAGCATGAGGGGAGGGAGGGTGTTAATGTGTCATAAGTTGAGCTGAGCGATCATTATTCGTCACGTGACGCGCACGCTCTCCCACCTCCCACCTTTACTTGTATGTTTTCTGATCAGTAATAAAACTTTTTGAGAGATAGGAGGACCAAAAAGGTTAATTAAAGGCAAATTCAAGAAAAAGGAAGCACCTTCCTTTCTTGCTTTCTTTCTTTGTCATCACTTAATTAGATTAGATTAATAAATATACATATAAAATACAAGTGGAAATATGAAAATAAAAATACCTCTGCTGTCCGAAAAGTAGAATCAGATCCACATCCTTCCTGTCTATGTGTCTCTTGTTAGCAGTAGTTAGTGTAAAGAGTAATAGTAACTGGGTTGAGGGAGGATTGGGATAGTGGGCAACCAACATATATGGGATTAGGAGGAGGAGGAGGAGGAGGAGGAGGAGGATCAGCAGCAGCAGCGTCAGAATTGGCATCTAATAAGTCGGAAACCATTATCAACAGCAAAAGTAAGAGCAGCAGCAGCAGCAGCGTGGACATCCTGGATGAAGTTGTCTACTCACCGGCGAAAGCCAAGGCGGCTGCCGGTCGCTGCAGCAGCAGCAGCAACTATAAACTCCTACTGCAGGTTCCAAGGATTCGGAAGGGGACTCTACATACTGCTCTTAGATATGGAGCTCATGTCCTCAGGATGAGGATGTTGCTTTGGGGTTGCATCTTCTTTTTCACTTTGCTTGTTTTTGAGCAACGCCTCCCACATCTCATGGCCTGGAATCATCACCCACCACCTGATCCTCCTCCTCCTTCTTCCAGGTATGTGTTATTACTATTCCATTATTAATTACAATGTTTAGTTATTTTTGTTGGCAGGCTGTGGTATGTAGGTAGATAAATAGCCTGCTCGGACACCATAACATAATTATATGTAAGCTAGAACACAATATCAATTAATATTGTAACTTTGGATGCGACAACAAAGGGAAGATATAAACATAATTTTTCTAATTCGGTAAATTTTTTTGGCTTTACTACCTCTTCTTCTATATAAGATTAGAATGTTAAATTGGACACTCAATCAGGGGTGGCT
Organism: Asparagus setaceus; assembly: GCA_012295165.1. Taxonomy (NCBI): domain Eukaryota; kingdom Viridiplantae; phylum Streptophyta; class Magnoliopsida; order Asparagales; family Asparagaceae; genus Asparagus; species Asparagus setaceus. The sequence goes on along the minus strand of CM022704.1, from coordinate 82,454,726 downwards.
ACACAGTAGTGATAAACACTTGGAAGCGCCACTCGGTGCTGAAGAGAGCTGTGGCTCATTATGCAACCTGCAGCCAGACCCATGCCATTCGTGTTGTTTGGAGCGAGAGCGATAAGCCGCCGGACAGTCTTAACGCTTATCTTACACAAATCATATCCCAAGCTTCTCATAAGCCCAGTCTCAGGTTTGAACTTAATGAGGAGGATAATCTCAACAATAGATTTAAACCAATCCAAGATGTCACAAATGATGCCATATTTTCAGTGGATGACGATGTGCTTGTCCCATGTCCCACTTTGAATCTTGCGTTTTCAGTCTGGCAAACTGCTCCACACACAATGGTCGGGTTTGTTCCTCGCATGCATTGGCTGCATCACCAGGTACAATAATATGTGCTGTAGATATGCATCCCAGATCATGATTATTGACATGACGAAGGGAGCTTTTTAAGATATAGCCATTCAAATTTCCTGAGACGTGTATCATATTATTGTGGCAGAAGAATGGTATAGCATACTACAAATATGGAGGTTGGTGGTCAGTGTGGTGGATGGGTACGTACAGTATGATTCTCTCGAAAGCAGCATTTTTCCATCGCAAATATCTGGACATGTACACTTACGATATGCCTTCCTCGATTCATGATTATATAACCATAGAAAGGTCTGACTTTGTCATTGATTCTGTAATTTCTTTAATATGGGTTATTAGATATGTTTATCTTCTCACTCGTCAGGCCTTATTATATATCCTCTAGGAACTGTGAAGACATTGCCATGTCGTTGCTTGTTGCCAATGCCACTGGAGCTCCACCAATCTGGGTTAGAGGTAAATGCTGAGTTAACTAATATATGCTCCTTCAAATAAGGGATGGGATGTTACCATGAACTTGTCCTTCTTGATATTTTTGGTACATGTTACAGCAAGGATATATGAGATAGGATCCTCGGGCATCAGCAGCTTAAAAGGTCATACAAAGAAGAGGGACAAATGCCTCAACGACTTCATTTCCCTCTACGGAGCTGTGCCTTTAGTAGCAACCAACATCAAGGCTGTGGATGCACGTCAAGAATGGTTCTGGTAGAGCCCGACAAATCTTTCCACTTTGGATGATACTGATACATGTATTGCTCTTCCATCATTCCTCTTTAAATTTTGTATGATGGCATGCACCGTGACTTCACAATTTCCACCCACTTCATTCTCCTCCGGATCACCATTGCACAATTGGAGAGATGATTGTAACTTACTTTTAGATCCAAATTATTATGTATAAGCATGATGACTTACAAATTTCTTTTCTCCCGATGGTGAATGCTGCAGCAGTAAATATATTTCATGTTTGAAATTTGGGTTCAAATATTTTTGTTGCAGACTTTATATGTTCCAATATGCACCTACCATTAAAACGTAGTGCATCAGTGTCTCGATTTTCACTCCATTGTTTCTCGAGGAAGACCATCACGAATAGATCTAAACTACCTTAATAGAGAAATATTGGGTTTTCTTCTGTCTCAACCACAACTTTACCATCTCCAATGAGCACGCCTTGCTTTGTCAATTTGATGCCATTTTCCTGTTTACTCTGTTAGAACATTGCTTGCTTCTCCGCAAGACTGCGTGGTGATCTCCGTTTCTTTTGATATCTGATTTGAGGAATCAAATGCATTTGCTCCTTCCTATGGTCTCGGCGATAAAAGAATAAAAAGATTATTACCTGATCTCAATTGATCATTGTGTGCAATGATGATCCATGTCTGCACTCCGTCAACATCTAGCACATCAATTTTCTATCAGACCTTGATTGAAGTCAACTCCATTTTAATGGTGAACAACCATGTCCCGGTTAAAGAATTGTATTCCACCTTAAAGAGAATCTGAGAATGCTTGGTGGTGTCAGAATCAAGCAACCTAACCAAAACAGTGTGCCGAGTGTCTTGAGAAAGCAGGTAAAGTGATCTACCATCATCAAAATGCGGTATACACAGCTCATTAGAAAGTTGAATTGGTGCATTCCGTGCCCAAGATGATGGCCACAACAAGAATTGGGTTAAAAGTTGAATAAGTAATAACCAAAATCCGAGAAGAGATCGTCACAAGTATCTCATTCATGAAACGTAATAATCCTGAAATAACGCAACATTCAGAAATAAATTATGCACAGATTATCAAAATATAACAGTCATTTATTTAAAAGGAAAACACCCTTTGGCGACCTTTTCCAGCGAAATGAAGCCATAAGTTTAAGCCCATATCCAAAACAGCTGATAATTATACATACCAGCTACAAAACTTCACTCAAAAAACTACCAATGTACATTTTGACTTCAAAGCATGGCTACCATGACTAGAGTGGAAATGAATACCCACGCAAATACTTAGAATCCACTCCCGATTCACGAGCCAATGCAACACGACCGGTTCTAGCTACCTGCACAGCATAAATGAGCAAATTTTACAATTAAGAAACAAAGAAAGATGAAATGCCTTTTTCACTTCTTTCCCCTTATGTTTTCGGAAAGAAAATTTTAATGCAAAGATAGGTGCAACATAATCACATGACTACTCATCTGAACAGTGTTTTAAAAGAAGTAAATGAGGCCGACTCGAGGATTTTTGAAGGAAAACCCCTTCATGCACACAAGAAGATGAGGTGTACGCTTCAACAAACAACTTGGAACCGAAGCATAAATCATATGCTTAACTTTGTAGTTAATGCTTTTCACATGACTAAAGCGTAAGATTTACACTTCATTTGCAAGTCATTTGTAGAATCTATAGAGTAAGAGGAGCAGCTAATTTGTCTGAGCATAACTACAAGTTGACTCTAAATAGTTTAAAAAGACAGAAACTTCTTATCAAAACTTAGCTTCCATACAGGCGGAAGTAAACCAGCAAAGGTAAACAACATATGGTAACAAAAAATGTCAAAGACTACTTTTAACATGCAACAACAAGAACCACATTATTTCCCTATCATGACTGCTAGAACATGAATGCTAAATAAAACCATATTAACGAATCTGCTTTTGTCAAAGTAATATATCTGGTAGTTCGTCAACTGTAGTGTGTATGGAGTCTGAACAGCATATAAATCTTGGCATAGAGGGGGAAAAAAGAATCAAGAAGCGTGATTGGCTGAAATTTTTTAAAAAGCTTCAAAGTAATGAAAACTCTTAAGTTACATTTCTACAGTATATAGATATAAATACAAATTATTCGAGTTGAGAAACAAACCTCACAGATTCCATAAGGTTCCAACAACCGCTGAAGCGCGACCATCTTGTCAAAATCTCCAGTAAGCTAGATTTAAATAAAGAAACTCTACTATAAGGCTTAGTTGGAGAAATGTATACATATAATTATACATAAAAAACATGAAGATGTTTGCACATAAAATTTACAACGAAAGATACAATACGGATGCCTAAATCCCCAAACAGGTTCAGAGTTTTTCCTAACAGGGCTACACCCAGATCATGCTGATTTGTAAACATGTTTATCCTGGAACATGCTACGTCCTTCCAATAATATTAAGGGCTTAAGTTTAAATGCTTAACCTGATGAACCAGCATTGCATAGTTCTTGCTATGTAGTGGACCTAAACAGATGAAATGATCAACCAGTTTTTGTAATATGTTACATGAAACCATGCATTATAGCATACATGAACAATAATTCACAAATAACAATGAACTTCAAGACGCTTAAATTTTGGTACCGAGCCTTTATAATATCCAAGCTTTTTATGTGACTCTAGTTTATTATAAGCACCAACCATGATATTATTTAAACCACTTTAAAACCTCCACTTTGAGGATTTTGATGGAACAATTTGCTCGCTAATGATAAGTAAAATTCTGGTTGGACCATAAAAAGAAGTTAGTGAAAGGAGCAGAGTAAAGTAATATGAGATGGAGAAGTTGTGCGAGATGCTGTACACACGAGGCAAGGAGAAATTTAAGAGACAACAATGAGAGAGAAAATATCCATGCCAGTCAATAATGAGACACACAAGCCCATCAAGTCATTAATACGGAGAAGAAAAGAAGGTTAAAAGCAAAAAAGAAGGTAATTTTTGCAAATTAACTTACAATCTAGAATCCAGATATCTGGGGAATTAGGAAGGCTAAGCTGAGAAATGAGTGTGTGAAGATCCAGATGTTTGGACAAGTTAAAGGAGAATCAACTCGACAGTACAGGCATATCAACATACATGAGGAAGTTCTGAGCAAAATCCAGCAAGGAGAAGTGCCCGTAGAAGTAGACAAGAGGAGGGATATTTGAAGATATCAGACTTCACTCTTGCCAGAAATATTCAGCATGGTAACCCAAACAATTGGCTGATTCATGGTTATAAATTGGTTTATCTTGTTGGAACCTCTGTGGAGATTCTAGTCTCTGTACTATTATGTAGCAACAACTTTTCATTTCTTCTAGTAAAAGAACAATCAAAAGCCTGCCCCTTTTCTAAGAAAAGGATAAAAGAGTCAAATCACTCGATAAGAGAGGGGCAAGTTAACATATAACAGAAAACTAGGGAATAAAACATGATTCAATAAGTGGATCCGGGAAGCCTGTTTCAAGAAACAATTCCTTCCTTGTTCAATTGCTTAATGATGGCACACGCCGTCCAATTATTACAGATTACATTTCCGGAAACTTACCTATGAATCGTTAATGTGAAAAGAACCTGGCCCTTTCATTGAGCTGAATGGAGAAGACCCACTCATGTCACCTGATCTTGAGACATATGCATCGAACCTTCTTAATGTATATCAATATCAACTTTTGTAAAACAAAAGGCAAACAGAACACTGAATAGATCAATTAAATTGAAGAACAAAACAATCTAGGTAATTGATTAGCCGACCAAGAAAATCTAGACAATTGGCCAATACTTGAGAGCTGATGCCATGTTAAGTGATACATGTCACGGCGAAATTTACATTCATGGAAGACATGCAAGAGTATCTTGATCAGCATGCAGTTTAAATCAAAAGGAATCCTATGTTTCAAAAAGGCCAACCTGAAGTGTGACTGTATGACCAGATACATCAACAGCTTTTGCTCGGAAAATGTCAGCAATATCTAGGATGTCCCTCCTAACAGTAGTGTTGACAGCAACTTTTATTAGCATCAGTTCTCTTTCAGCAAAAGGCATGTGTGTCAAATCTTTGACCTAAGAGAGAAACAAAACTTTTATTTAAACATAAACCTTAATCCCGGCATATAATTGGTTAAATAAAATATCACTAAATATTCACCTCATGCACATCAATAAGCTTGTAAAGTTGCTGGACTAACTTGCCAATAGATTCATCGGTCCCAGGAACAACAGTCGTAATCCGAGAGATTCCTTCCTTCTCAGCTGGACCAACAGCAAGACTCTGCAAAAACAAGGCCAGCGACATGAACATAAAGCTCTAATACAAATAATTAGACAATGCACCCTTCCCCTTGTGCATATGCACACGAATATGCACATGTACACACCAGCATAGAGAAATATTTGAGTAGCAGAAACCTGAATGTTGTAGCCCCTCCGAGAAAATACTCCAGTTACAATGTTGAGAACGCCAGGAGAATCATTCACAAGGATGGATAAAGTATGAGAACAAAGACCGCTTGCCTAAAATAACAGAATTAGGAGTTAGATTTCCATGAATTATGACATATCTGCACTTCTAAGAAGCTATTACAAACCAATCTATCAGAAGATATTTGTAATGGTGAAAATACCAATAAGTATATTTGCAAGCCAACAAAATTTGCTTAAAACTTGTATAAAATTGTAGGTGCAATGGAAAGCAAATCTGATTATGTTACTCAATCTCTTATTGGAAACTAATAGATGAGCACATAGAGATAGATATACATACATACATATCTTTCTTGGGAGTAACTCCTAATAGATGAGCACATAGAGATAGACATACATACATACATATCATATCTTTCTTGGAGATAACTCCCTCCCTCCCTCTCTAATTCTTACGTACATACAGAGATACATGTGTCCTCTCTCTCTCTCTCTCTCTCTCTCTCTCTCGTGTAAATACACAGATACATGTGTGCAGCTCAAACCCGCATGGCAATTGCACGGCAGAGTGCACAAATATATGCAAAAAAAAATGGTGTACTTTTAAAATTTAACCTTTAAAAACATATGACTGCATAAACATAAAATATATATTTACTATTCAGAAGAAAAGAAAGAGAAGAACATCTTTTATCAAACTAGATCAGTTTCTTAAACATCTTTTATCCAACTTGATCAGTTTCTTTTAAAAAAAAGGTTGAAAAACTGAAACTTAAAACAGGAAATTTAAGAACTTAATCCTTTACTTTAGCAACTAATTTGATGAGTTTCCTAAAGATATTGCCATAAGAATTGGGGATATAGAAAACACATTAAGGGCTTATACATTTAGAGAAAAAAATTCAAGGTAATCGGTTTCTTTGGGATGCTATCATAATAATTATTGAAAAAAAGAACATCGAGAACTTACATCTTCATCGTAGAGAACACCCCAGTTTGCATCAAGAATTTGATTCATTGAAAACCCCTCATAAGGCTCCACAGGATACACGTCTCCCTTCAGGAAAACAATATAACTTATAAAAAATTATACAAATATAAGACTAATATGAATGTTAAAATAATAAATCAAAAGATATTTCCTCCTTTACATTCAGCAAATGAACATAGTCATGCTCTCACAATGGTACACATTTCAATTAAGCTATTTGTTTCCACAGCTGAACTCTATGAAATCTCCAATCAGCCAGTTATTTTACTTGGCTCCGGTTTTCTTATATTATTGCAATTATGCAGATATGGATAAACTACATGAGTTGCTTCTTCCTTTCAGTTTCAAAGGCAATATGGAACTAGCAATCAGTTCCGCGAGGCTCAATTTGACACAAACCATGAGATCCTACAATTGACAGCATCACATTAGTCAACATTTTCAAATTTACCAAAGATTTTCAGTGAAACCCAATCAACTTTTATCTTCTAACTTGTGAAGTTTCACGTTAAGTAGTTCTAGCATCAAACCCACCACCAACTCATAAATCTCATATGGAATTCAATCCCAACAGAAGTTAAGGAATAAGTTTTCCTAATATTAAATAAGTGTGCATTTAATATATTGTTTGGGACAAATATTTAATGTATTATTGTTCGACTTGGAAAGGAAAAGAAAGAATATGCACTTCTTGAATACAGACAGGTAAACGTTTTCAACATGTAAGTAATATATTATTGTTCGGCGATTGAAAAGGAAAAGAAAGAAAATGCAGTTCTAGAATGCAGACAGATAGATGTTTTCAACCTTCTAGTACTAAATCAACATCTTCAATACTTTGGAAAATGGAATTGTAAATGGTAGCAGATACATACTCCAGAAGATAGTTCCGAATCACCATTGAAGTCCGTATCTGTGGTCCTGAAAAGTGGGCTTTGAACCTTTGCCCCTCCAAGGTCAGGATAAGACGCTGCAGAAAATCTCCAAAATGGGGCCGTCTCTCCCATTCTTTCGCGTCTCAAAGCGATCTATATTAAATAACAGAATTCAGAAAAATCAGAACATAAAAGTCAAACAGAAAATGACACCTGTTTTCAGGTCATAAATCAATAACCTTGCCAGTTCTGGCTATTTCTTTGATTCCAAATTTGCTCAGATTCCTCAGAACTGCAACCATTTTCCCAGGATCACCAGTTACCTATCCTTGGCCATTAAACCATTTAATACTTTAGGTTTATAGAACAGTTCAGAAAGTGAAATACAACATATAAAGATCATACTGAAGGTAAACCCATAAGTTTTAGCAGCTCTCACCTCAACAGTAAGTGAATCTTCTGAAATATCGACTATTTTTGCTCTGAAAATATCAACCAAACCCATTACCTGCAAATGAATTGTGCAGCATTACATGTACTTTAAATTTAGTGGAATAAATAATTCATACTAATGATTCTGTGAAAAAACTGACAGTCTGACACCATAAACCTTAATTTACAATATTAACCACACAATACATCACACACATAACGATGACACCCAAATTCACAACTCATGAAACCCTAATTCACAATACTCACTATTTGTTATTAAATATTTAATTGTGTAATTTGACGAGGTAATTGCACACGAATGCACAGCCTTGCAACTCCATGCATATACATTGGCTCCAATTTCAGAAATCCACTAAATGTGATGAAACCAATCAGCTTAACTTTAATTTCAGCCGTTCTACACATAACAGATCCATACATGCTAAAATAAAAAAATTTTAAAAAAATCTTTCATTATTCAAAACACTAAGTTGAAAGATCAAGTTCAAACGTAAAATGTGGAGAACTAATATGGAAAATGTATTATATCTGCGTAAATTGGAGAATATGAAAGAAAATATGAGCACTAAAAGCATTACTCAGTTCAGCTGCTATCATACTCCAGAATCTTGATAATCCCATTTCTACCCTCTCAATAAGGTTTCTCAAAAGTTATCCAGCAAGTTATCATATTCATGTGCAATTAAGCCTTGTTCAGGATTTGTTTTTCACATTCTTCATAGGGTAGTTTGCCGAGTTCATGAATTTATTGGGATAAGGCTTCACCTCAAGCAGGATGGAGGATAATGCTGTAAACTATGGCAAGCTTTTGACTAACCATCACTGTGCTGCTGGGCATTCCTACTTTAACCGCCTTTCATACCGTTACAAGCTACTTATCAACATGAATAGCTTGCTCTTTCCTTGGGTCTGGGTGTTTCTGGGGCTGGGGTTGGGGTGGGGGGGGGGTGAGGTTGGGTGGGAGTCTTTATGACGGACCATTTCTCCCTAACAACATTGAGTTTTACTCTACAAAACGTTTTTACTACAATTTCAAAATATGGATGCACTCGTCTGGATGAACGCTTAACAAGGCCTACACAATGGTGCATTCTTTATAGAAGCCTTGTAATGAAAAGCAATAGTATGATTCTAGAACCAGTTAACTCTTTAATATGATTACCTCATTCATTTGATTTACTAAAGCATCAAATTTCAGCACTGCGATACAAACATAATGATTCATTTTTAAGCATCAAACAAAAGTAACTAGGAGAAACATAAAATAAATGTATCTCGTCAAAGCTAACTAAAAAGAGATTACAACATAAATAAGATGTCCTATGCGCTTCCAACTTCCAAGTTATTTTTTTGGTTATAATTAAGCATATACTTGGGATATGCTTGGGATGGTGCATCATAGTTAAGTTGTAACTTTTAAGACTCAAAGTGTGAGCCTTTGGTTGAGAAGGTTTATTCAGATCTAGATCAATATAGCAGAGTGAATCAGAATTTCTAGGTGGTGAGGTTACTGGTTCCCATTTCAAAATTTCCTGAATATCAAATCTGTAAAAACATGCAGATTTGCACCTGAAAGGAGATGTTTCCTATAAAGCAATGCCCATGGTTTTAGAACAACAAGATGGAAGATAGACAGCAACAGCATATATTGCTGCATCACCAGAATCAAATATATAGATGGGTTGCGAAGATTAAGTGTAATTACTATATAACTTTAAAGTAACAAACATATATAAATTTTAGTTGCTATTCTGAACAATTCAAAACAGTAGTATGTACAAATTCACATCATGTACCTGATAAACATGTCATTACATAATCACCGAGTTACTTAATAGTATAAACAATTCTTCAATGTTTATAGGAAAAGCATTCACCTTGATACAAAATGAGAAAGCTTTCAACTTATATATATAGCAAAAGTAACACAAGTATGAATAACAGAATTAATTGTGCAAGTACCTCTTGGCGACTGTCTGGGTCCACATTGAGTTTTATAAGCATCAGTTCCCTTTCGACTTGTGGCTCCTTTGACAAATCTTCAACCTATGTAGTACATGAGAACCGCACAGCGCATGAATTGAAGAACAAATCCCAGATAGAAATACAAGTACAAATCAAGGTTTCTCAGATGGAGTGCAATGCAATTTATACATATAGTGATATTCTATGTAGGATGGGTACTTTTGTGGTGAAGCCATATCCATGTGGATACACTCATACACCAATATCCAAGAAAGTAGAAAAATGAAATAAGTCATAAAATATATAATAGGCCAAATATTTTAGTTATATGCAATAATTATTTATATTATCAGAAATACTTTTGGGTGGACAAATCAGTCTAAATATGCATATGTACATGAGCTTGCTCCTTTTTTCATTAATACATATTCTGGTTTCGCGTCGTCATGTATCTACATCCCTAGTGTCCAAGTATCCACGTGGCCATAACCATGTTACTCAGACAATACTTTATATTGCAAGCAAGTATCCACATGTTCACATGTACAAATCATAATAAAGTATCCTTTCTGCATAGCACATATAGGCTGACTATAGGCCCTACACAAAGAGCTCTATGTCCAACAATTATGAAACTCTACCTAGATTTGAGCAAAGTGCAGGTACAATATTCTTTAACAATACGCAAGGAGCTACCTTTATAACATTAACAAGCTTATTAAGCTGCTCCACAACTTGTTGTAGCACTCGTTCAGTTCCTGAGACAACTATCGTGAACAAGGCCTTGTCCTTGTTCAAGCCAACTGCAAGTGACTCGATGTTGTATCCTCTTCTAGCAAATACCCCAGCAATTCTATTGATCATTCCACTTTCATCTCCAACAAATACAGAAATCGTATGGCGTTTGGCCCTGAATTCGTAAAATAAAAATGTCAAAGAGTTATGCCGACCGAAACAATCATGAAGCATAATTTCATAGAGAATCAACGGAACAAGAGAGTAAACGTAGAATAAGATTTTAGACAGGTAATAAAACTAGAGATGAGGTCGAGATTAAGTTATATTAAATAAACCATACTCATTGCTTAAAACTAGTAGCAAAAGTTAGTAGCTATGAGTAAAAAATTAAACACATGTTAAGGAAAAATTAAAACCAAAGGAAAGGCATATACCCTGAAGTGTCCCTTTGAGGAGAATAAAGTGTGACTCAGATAATAATATCAACAACAATTAATTAACAATGGCTTGGTTTAGCGTCTCAATCGTAAACTTGAAAGGAAGAGAGAAAGGGCTTACAGATTTCTGGGCCGCCTCGGGGGAGGCGTTTCACCCAGAGACACAGCTGGAGACTCATTGCTGCTGCTGCTGCTAGCATGTACGCCGACTAGAGTCTTCCTCCTCCTCCTCATCACCCTTTGATTTTGATGTTTGGGCCCCCACAGAGAGGCCCTCGTCAGGTCTAGGGTGGTTCTCGATAGCCCCATGCTTAACCCCCTCAATTCTTGATGGCGGGATCGGAATGATGGACATCTCGTCGCTGTTGGGTGCCATGACATCGTCTGAACGGAAGCTGCCGCCATTTTCTTTTCTTGCAGGAGGAGGGTTCCCTTCTGCGAGGGGGTAATTTGTTTACAGGAAATTAATGGGAGGGTTGTTCCGTAATTTTCGTTTTCCTTAATTTAATTAATTAATTAATTTAATTAATAAAAGGAGAGGGGATAGAAAATCATTCATTTTCCCAGTCACGGGCAAAGCGCGTGCAGAAAAAAAATCCCGAAAAAAGAAGACGACGGCGAAGGGGAGGAAGGGGGAAAAACCCTACCCGCTCGAACACAGCAGACGGGGACGGACAAAAAGGGGATCTCCCCTCCCCTCGACTCGGCCAGCATCCATCCCCGCTCTTCATCATTTTCAATTGCTGCACTAACAAGGTTTCTATTTTTCTCTTCATTTCCCCTTTTCTCCTTTTCTCCTCTAAACTTTTTAGCTCTTTTCTCTTGGACTTTAAACAAGTTTTACTTTTTTCTGAATGTTTGACGACAAGGTGAATGGAAATATGCTAGACTCTACTTTGCTATTGAGTTTTGTTACTATCGGTGAAACCTTATTATTATTATTATTATTAGTCATCTCAACATCATGCCAATGTGCTTACTACCGCTTGTTTCATGTGCTATCCTTTTATGCGCTGCTTCAACGCACATATTCTTCTCTTTGTCGTTGTTACTTCATTTTCTTCTAGTAATGCCTTATCCTGCTCCTCTATCTACTTTTTCTTCATCATCAACTGCATTGTTACTAAAATCTACCTACCTAATACACACGCATACATGGTGCATTCGGAAAAACTTCCTTAGAGGGGTCGACCAAAGCTATCCATTTACCCCAAAAATATTTAAAATATAAATTATAAAACTACATTCTTGACTAATGAGCTAAATCTCAAACTGGGTGCAAATACTTTTAAATTATGGGGGCCAAAGTGTAAATTTTCTAGGCCTTGGAATGTGATTTTTTAAATCTTAGGGGTGCAATTGCCCCCCACAAGTGCATATGTGTATCCGCCCTTGCATGCGTTGAAACTGAAAGTTTGTATGAGGACAATACTTCTGACATGTGATGAATGCCGCCCAAATAGGAAGTGGGGGAGGAGAAAACCTCTATCTTTGTATTCCGATAATCTAAGTGGTCTGTGAGTGTAAATTAAATATTGCGTTAAAATCTTGAAGCATGCGTTCAGCCCTCTCTGACCACCAGTGAAGAATGAAGCTGTGCTTATCATAATGTTAGGCGGTCATGATCAGAAGTCCTCTACCGACTAGTTTTTGAAGGTCATATTAAGGAAAATAGATTCATATTAGAAATCCGGTTGCATATGCTATACTTAGCTTGACAAGAGTCCTATAAACTGGTGATTTAGCAGTTAGCTCTAGGTCACAGCTTTAGTAAGAGTAGATTTTCAGTTAAAGAAATTGGACAAGTTGGTGCCTTTTAAGATCTACCTTGGTTAGACGACCCATGCTGTTTCCAGATAGGCAGATATCTAAAATATCGTGTGAAGGTTGCATTGCTAAATGATTGAAGGTGACTGGTAGTGGGGTGATTATTTTTAGAGTTGATTATATTTAATGTCCTTCGTGTGCATGCCCCTTCCCTTTGCGTCAACCAGCTGAGTTTATGTTTCTGTTTCTTCTATTTGATTGCCATTCACACGCTCTATTATTTCAGAAAGATGCATGGATTTTTGTATCTGATATTGTTTGACTCAATTATCTAGAGTAGATTAGTATCCATAATCTTTTTGTTGGAGACTAACCTAGCTTTAATGTGTTATCTGAAAACTAAGATATGGTTGAAGATCATGGAGCTGAGATTGTCAAGGAAAATGCATCTTTAGTGGATTCATCCTTGACTGAATGCAAACATGATTTGGAGAATTGCGATGGTCCAGGTGTGTTGCCAATTATTGTTATGAATCTCTTGGCATTTGGTCTTCTTCTATTATTTATTTACTTTTGAATCAGCACAAAGAGACACATATGTAGTGTGTGTGTGTGGGTGCACATGCCTTATGTCTTTCTATAAGTATAGTAATATCCATGTCCAGGTCTGTACCTATATCTACATTTGAGTTCATATTTTCATTTATATCCATATATAATTTTTAAATTAAGTAAAAACTATTTCCTTGCACCTTTGAGTATTATGCATTTGAGGCCAGCAATTCTGAGCTTGTTTCATCTTGGCAGAAAGCTCAATCAACAAGAATAATGGAGATTGCAACGGCGACAAAGAAGAACAAGTGTACCCTTCTTGTGATGTGGTTCGTTCTAGTCATATGACAAATAATAAGCTGTACACAAGATATTTTGTCATAAAGAGTTTGAGCCACCAAAACATTCAATTGTCTGCTGAGAAAGGCATTTGGGCAACTCAAATAATGAATGAACCTATCCTGGAGGAGGCGTTTCATGTATGGAAACATATTATTCATATTTTGTTAACTATTACTGTGCAACATATACTGATTTGTTCTTGTCTTGCAGAACTCAGATAGGGTAATTCTTATATTTAGTGTCAACATGAGTGGCTTTTTCCAAGGGTATGCTCAGATGATGTCTTCTGTGAGCTGGAAACGGGACAATGTCTGGAGTAAATCAAGTGGGGGAAGTAATCCATGGGGCCGTAGTTTTAAAGTCAAATGGTTACAATTAAGTGACTTGCCATTTCAAAAGACTCTTCATCTGAAGAATCCGTTAAATGACTACAAGCCTGTTAAAATTAGCAGGGATTGCCAGGTATTGCTTCGATACGATATACCTAGAAGATATGATAGTTTTGCCAGTTAAATAATGTTTTCCATGCTATTACTTTCTACAGGAGTTATCTGCAGATATTGGTGAAGCTCTTTGTGAGCTGTTTGATGGAGAAGTAGACACCAAAGGGAGATTGAAAAGGTACTGATAAAGCTAAATCTGGTTGTTCATTTGTTTTACTCTGTTCCCCCTTTGACTGTTAATGAAATGCTCTAATGCAGGACCAATTCTTTTATGGATGATGGTCTCCCAAAGAGATCTTGCAGAAGTTCTCCTATTAATTTTCAAAGTCAAGATAGTATGCTTTCTGAACCTTCATTACATATGAGATGGGCAGGTTCAACAATGTTACATCCTTCTTTATTGTATCAACATGTTCAACATGAAGAAAACATCCACCATGCTATGCTGGGAAGATCACAGAGGCTTTCTTTTCATCAAAACTCATATTCCTATATGGATCCAGAAAACAGTTTATGTACGAAACAACCTTCTCTTAACAAATGTATGAATAAGGGAGCAGGACGAAGAAATGAATTTTTGGAGTCAACCAGGAAGGATACACCTCATGAAGAAAATCTTGATGTATCATTGACTGAAGAGGATTTTCTCTCAATGGTATTACAATGCTATCATAGTTTCCTTTTTCATTTATTTATCAAACATCAGCAGTATTATCATCCATTAATTAATTCCTATTAAGCTTGCCTTTAAAATTTCTATGCAGTAAGGAATGTCTAATTTGTAATTATTCCCTACAATATTTCTATCCAGTGGAACATTGTTTTCTTATGATTCATCTAATGAATAGAATGTCTAATGAATAGAATACTGCTTCCATAAGACACTTTTATCCATTAGAAAGTTTCCTTTCTGGACTATATATTACTTGCAGTTAGAGATGTTACTTTTATTTACATGCAAAATGGTTGAGGGAAAAATGCATAAATACATAACCTGCAAAATTGTTGTAACTTCGTCATTTATTTAAACTTAATATCCGTAGCTTCTCGCATCCCCGTATCAAGACAATAAAAAGTCCCCTTTTTTATTCCTTCATTTGCTTTTTTCATGCAAATCCAGTAGAGTCAAGAAGTCAGAATTGTGATATTGAGTTTGGAGGAAAACAAGACAGACCATAAGAGGTGATATTGCGATTTTAATTGTTTTTTATTTGAAGATCATGAGAGAGATGGAGGGAGTATCGGCCAAGGAGAAAGAGGAGAATGGGTTTGCGTGATTAACCATCAGTCCGGGCTTCTGGAATAGGAGCAGGCAGAAATTGCAGTATCAAAGAAACAGGGGGAGAAGATAGGCGAAGGGGAAAAGAAATGAAAAGAAGATAAATACTATGGTAGTGCCAGACACTGCCGCTTATGCCTAGTCAGCTGGGATAAGTGAAAAGAAAGGTAAAGGCAGAGAAGGAGAAGGGATGTTACTTGTGATTGGGCTTTTTGGGAGATGGCGGACATAGGTACTGATACTATACTAATATTGAGAAATATGGATATGACTATACTTTGTTAGCGTCAGGTAATGCCACAACACAATATGATATTACTAACAGAAAGATATTATTGTCTTTAAGGTCTAAGATATGATACAAGTACAACAAGGATATTAAATTTCTTGAAAGTACTAGTAAACTTGGTAAAGGGGAGAAGAGAGACCCCAATTCACATTTCAGTTAGCGTTGGCTTAAAAAATAAACTGGAAATTACTCAGGAAGATTGAATGTTGGCAAGAGCTCGTACAAAAACTCCTCAATGGACGGAAGGTCTTATTATTGTATAACTTGTTGAAGCTCTTCCGGCCAGTATCTGATAGCATCATGTACATCCAGGATAGGTCTTACAAGAGATGTAGCCAACATTTATCTATTGAGTATCAGAGAATATGTGATAGACAGAAATGGCATATCTTTAACTATCAGATATCGGGGAAGTATCAGACGGCGAAAATCCATATTGGATTGCGGAAATCGGGGATATATCGAGTATTTGTAGTAAATATTGGTATGCCATATCGGATGATCATACATAATGCAACATTCTAATATGTAATCTAAATATATTTAATGAATACTAAACATATGATTAACCGATTGTAGAAACTCAGACGGGGCTCAGAGAAGATAGAGGGTGGAGAGAGTGGGGCAGAGAGAGGGAGAGAGAGAGAGAGAGGGTGAGGACAGAGAAGAGAGAGAAGGTGGAGAAGGAGACCTGTGCTAGTGTTTGAGGTGAGCACAGAGAGGATAACGAAGAGGGCTAGGGTTTTGAGATCGATTCTGAGGTGAAGGGAATTTGGGCATATGAGAGGCCAGATAGGGTTTATTCAGATTTAGGATCGGGTTGGGAACACAAAACTAAAACCGAACCCAAACACACCCCTTTTACGAGAAAAACTCAATATTGCCGATATTTTCACACTGAATTATCGACCGATATTTTCACACTAACATATCGACCGATTCCCAATCTATCCGGATATTTTGGGAAAAAAAATCTCAAAATTGGAAAATGTCATAAAAGTGCAAATATCCTGCAGGACGTTGTCGAAACTGATATATTGATATATCGGCCGATATTTTATACATGGGGGGGGGGGATAATTTCTATATGGACAACAGGTCATGGCTGAGTTTCATTGCAGAGAACTTAAGTGAAAGCGTATTCATCTACCAAGTGGCCTGTGTAAGGTTCCTTCGACTTGTAGGAGACAGATCACATGTTTATCTAGTAATCCAACAATCATTTGCCGTTGGAAAAGAAAAGATGTAGAAAGTCTTTAACTCTGTATCTGATTTGATCATAAATTTGTCATCGTGCATTGAGATCTTGGACGTAGATAGCAATATGTTGATCGTCATGTCGCTATCACTTTGTAGTTTTTATCGTACAGAAATATATTGATCTCCAATGTCTGTTTTATGTACAAGAGAGCAAGCATAGTCAGGTTTTGGTGGTAGTTTCTAAGTTATCAAATAGCTGTTACTGGATGAAGGATTTCTGTGACATATCCAAATGCACTATGCAAGGAACCAGATTTAGATTCTAGTCATTTAACTAGTCATTCTGACGATGACTCTGGTGTTTCTTATCTGTGCAAGATCCGTACGTAGTAATATAAAACTGAACAAAGAAAGTCGCATTCTAAGTTATGGAAATTGTATGCTATTCCTTACATATGATCCCATGTGACCATGTCATAATCGAGAAGCAGAGGCCATATTCTCTGGAGAAACTTATTATTTCTTCGCTAAAGTTCTCCCTTTATGCATAATCCACATTCCACACTTGTCTCTTAAGGTTACGAACTTTAAACCATGTTCTTATTCTGTTGTGAAAGCCACCTCAATTGATAGGACTGCCCCTGTAATGACTTATTTCCGTCTTGCTATAAGCTTTCAAGAATATTCTTTGCTAATGCAAAGATGCACATTGCCACTTCAACAATCTAAGCAGAAGAAAGGATTATTCTGTGTGAACTGAAGGATATATTTTTTTGGGAAATTGTGTTTATGCCATTCCGTGAATTCTCTCCTCCTAATATTTTCTCCATTTCTTTAGGCTGTTACAATCATTTGTTATTCCCCACTATTTATTCCTTAACCCCTTTAGACCATCAATATGAAATAGTCTGCTATAGAATCTTTTCAGTGTAATTATCTTTGTATTACAAAGTTTTCGATATTGACTGAAATTTCAACTGGGATTCCAGGGGCTCAAAGAAATGGAAGAAAAATAGAGGTAAAAAGAATTTTCAGGGGCCTGAACAATAATTTCCCTATATTTTCATCGTTTGATTTCTCAGCTTATGTTTCAAATTCAAAAAAATAAATAAAGAAAGAAATGCAATCTTAATCATAATCACACTCGCACTAGTAACTAAGAGGAAGATAAGTTAAAATTTGTAAAGATATTATAATCTGAACTTCAAAGTGGTTTCGCGGGTATGCATGGATCATTTAGGACTATGAGTTCTGCATTAACACTCCAACACCATAAGTAATAAAACTATGGAAATATTCACGCTCTGTTACACTATCGGAGCTTTGTGTGCAAGATACACTATAGGCTATACTGAATTAGGTCTTAAGGCTGTTTGAAATGTCATTACCGTGTGGATAAGTTCCTATGCCAGGCATTTCGGGATACACGAACACTTGATAGCTGTGTCTTATGTGCAACACCAGAAGCCGCACCTTGTTACATATGTATGTACATACATACACATATGCATATGTATGCAGACACATATGTATGTATGCATATAATTATGTATGTATGGCTGCGTCTATAGATGTTATCTACTCATGTATCCTTTGTTCTAGTAATCATGCAACTTTTCTCTTTGTCACAAATACCAGATTCACTTAACCACAACTTCAATGACAAATCAACAGATTTATATAAACTAACTAACATAATAGGAAACAAGCGATACAGGTCAACCAGAAGTAATGTGATCAGCCCAACGAGAACACACAAGTCCAAGTTGTTGTACAGATACAGATATGTCACTAAAATGCAGACATGATGATTCTTTAACATTAGAAGCTTTGACATGAATATCGTAAGGATATGCCAAAGGCAATTTAACATCACGTTAGTAAGTTTTTAAATTTGTTTGTTTCCATCTTAGAGAATAAAACATACAACATAAATCAAGATGCAAGAAAATTTAACTTATTTATACAAAATAGTGATGATTCAGGGGTTTAAGTTTTTACCTGTATTCTGCAGACGCTTTGCACCCTTGAAAGGTGCATTTGCCCACTTATAACAAAGTATCTGTCTCATACTGGCATGACATGGGCATGACATCTATGAGAAAGTAGGTGAGCTTGATTGTGCACAACTGAAATGCTGGTACTTGCATTCATCTATCGCATGGCCTGTGTAAGGTTCATCTACTATGAGGGAGCCATATTACATGGTTAGACAGACCCCAACAATAATTTTTCATAGATAAAATCTAGAAAGTTCGTAATTCTTTATTTGTTTTGATTATAGATTATTGTTGAAGCTTTGTGAGATGAGAATATTTACTGAAATATATTGATTACATGTTGATAAGTACAATTTTATTTAAATTGTACACAATGTGGGTGATAAAATTAAATTTAGTACCAATATTTGTCTTGTGGTACATTGAGGGAATTGAATTTTGTTGAGGCATATAATTAATGTGAGTTGCGGAGGTCAGATTTGGGTAGTAGTCGGATCTAAGTTATCAGAGATCCTTCTTTGATGAAGGATTTACATGTTATAGATGAACAAAGTATGCGAGGAGCCGGATTGGTTCTACCAGGCATTCTGCTGATGGCTCTGGTATTCCTTATTTGTGTGAGTTCCAATCCCTCATAAATTTTCATCATACTGTATCACTGAGGGGAAAAGTTTCGGTTTTATCAATCTTAAACGTTGTCAGGCGATGCTATCATAATACAACCCAACCCATGTCACTGTTTTTTTTTTGGAGGGTTGGGAATCTGAGGAAAACCTTGGCAAGGCACGAGGATCCCAAGGCCGAAGCCTGAGTTCAATCCCTCACCGCTACCAAGTAAACCCTGGGTATGTGGATCCCACCTCCCATTCCCTACCTAGTAAACCCATCTCACTGTTAGATACAATAAAACCGAGTAGAAGAAGGCCATCTTTTCTTTTTCTTTTTCTTTCTTTTTTCTTCTTGAGAAAACTTGTCATTTTTTATTCTCTCAGCAATTCTCTTTTATGCATAGCCTGCACTACACTTCTCTTGGGGTCGTGAACTATTTTCTTGTTCTCAATTGTCGCGAAGGACGCTTAGTAGTAGGATGTGCCGCTTGCGCGACTAATCAGTGTAGTGATATTTTCAACAAGTCTCTGCACTCCATGCAAAGATGCTTATTGTCAACGATGGAATCGAAGCTGGAGGAAAATAATATTCTGCATTATGATTTTAGTTTTTCATATTTGATTGTTCCCGGACAACAGAACTTTTTAGTGCTTCCTAGAAATAATATTTATTTCACAAAGTCTTCTTCCTTTGTTGATACAGACATATGAGGAATATTTGCAAGTCATTGGCAGGAGTTCTTTCTCATCTCGTTGTCTGGTTTGTTTTCTTTTCTTTCATAATATCTTTTGAACTCTTGATTAGTTGTAATGTCAATCTCTAATTATCGTGAGCAATCTAATCTTTTTCAGCCATCAGCATCAGTTGGAACTACATCGGACCATGCTGGTGTTGCAGACAAATAATGGAGTGATTTATCAGATGATTGATTGTAGGTGATATCAAATTTCTGGAGTGCAGAGGACATCTTTTTGGTGATCTAATGGCAGGCAAGCCATAAACAGTGTTTTTTTTTGTAGCTCCTTAAGTGTGATCTATCAATGATCCACACTGTTCTTAGGGATAAAATTAGCCCCAGAGCAATTTCTGGAGTATCAAAAGCCTGTCAGGTATTACCTTACTAGGATATTATGGTAAGGGGGTATCGAGGCTAAGTGAACTCGCTTTAAGATGGCAAAATTGTCAGCGAAGCCAAGGGAAAATATTCTTTGGTCTCATAGTGTAGTAGACGTATGATCAACTTGTTGTAAAGGTTTAATCTGAAATTTGTTATGATATATATATATATATGATTTCCTGTCAAATTAATGGTGTTGGAGGAGCTATCCTTGGCGCATTTGTGTCAACTTAACATTGTGTGACTGTTTATTCGCTGGGGCAGAATGAATATGGCTAACGGGTTTATACTTTTATATGAGATGGGAAATTGTAAATTGTTGTAAATGTTGAGAATGACAACTTTCCACATGGATATTGGGCCAATCTCAAGATTGTTCCCAATATCAAGTGTTTCTATGATTAGTATGCAGTTTGTTTAAATGAGCATTTCTTGTGTCACAGAATTTACCTCTTTACCTTGTGTCCCAGCAAAACTAAGTAGTAATAGAGGGAAAGATTTTGTGTAGGCTCTCATTTGTTAGAATTTCATTTGTGAAATGGTAAATTGTAAGAGAGTGACTGTCAGTCATTCCCTGTAGGGGGGATTTACTCTTTTCTTTTATTATTATTATTATTATTATTATTTCCATCCTCTATATGTATCGGGGAAGAGTATTAAGTCATTCAGAGCAGAAGGCTGCAACTGGCGACCAGATCCAACAATACATTTTAGAATTCATTCAGCCCAAGTGACCATTTGCAGTATTAAAAATTTTCAAATACTGGTAAAGTGTTTGACCCCAGGAGGTTTATGGAGGAAATTCTGGTTTCTCTCTCTCTCTTTTCCCCTCTCATTGGGAATCTTCCACTGGAGAATTGCAAGTGCAAATACGACAAAAGATTTGACAGCCAACACGGTCTGACTTGTTCAATAACGAGTGATGAATAAATAGTATAATGCTTAAGATTAGAATAGAAGGCAGACTCACTCAAAGCATTGAGCAGACTAGTTCTTCTCTCTCTCTCTCTCTCTCTCTCTCTCTCTCTCTGGGCAAAACGTTAGAGAAATTATGATGGGGCCCTCCCTCTCCCTCTCCCTCTCCCTCTCCCTCTTAATGTTACTGTGAACCGCTTCATATGTCTTTGCTTCTGTTTGGGATCCAATTGCTGAAATGGCAGGCCAGCTGGTTCTATTTGGAACCCAGTAATAGTTGTTGCGTTTAACATTCCAATTAATTCTCTAAACACATTTTCATTCTATTTATTAAAAAATTGAGGTAACCTCCATTTTTTTATATTTAATACAATTCTCTGTATATATGTCTTATATGCTTAATTATTTGCTAGCCACTAGGAAATATATCATAACTTTCCTTGTAAATATGAACCATAATTTTGCATTGCACGTCAAGAATTGATAGGCCTATTATAATTAGTCGTTGAAGATGTTAACTGACAAAGACTTGGTTCATGATATTTATTCTCATATTCAATATTAAAAGCTACTAACTAGCTAGCTATCCTAATAGTCTCTCTGTTTAACCCCTCTCCTTGTCCCTAAATCCTATAAAAACTCTGCTTCTAATCATCAGTCTTCTGATATCCTTGGTTTAAGTAATTAACAGTATCTTACATACCCACCCCACCCCTCCTTTCCTTTCCTTTACTTTCCTTCATCTTCAGCTCCCAAAAATTAGTGAACAAAGAGATCTTCAGCAGTTAGTTTGAAGAAAACTAGCTAGCTAGTAATTAGATATTTAAGCAGAATAATCATGCTTAAATGCTTCTGTTGCATCCTCCGCAATCCTGAAGAATCAGACAGGTACGCAGTACTCATTCGATCTGTTCAGAATTTAATCCATCTTATATATCATGTAATATATATATGTACAATTAGCTAGTAATTTTTCTAACTAATTAATTAATCATCTCTTCCTCTGACTTGAAAGGGTTATTACAAGCAACAACAAGAGGTATTCATATCCATGGCAGATATACAGCCTGAGAGAGCTTCTGGCTGCCACCAACAACTTCCACGATGAAAACAAGATCGGCGAGGGAGGCTTTGGCACTGTCTACTACGGCAAAACAACCAAAGGAGAAGAGGCATGAAATTAAACAACCATCATCTCTATTAATTAATTAATTAATTAATTAATCTCATGCGTCAATATGATTATATTTATTACGATGACATGTATATATTTATATACAGATAGCTGTGAAGAGACTGAAAGCGATGACGGCAAAGGCGGAGATGGAGTTCACCGTGGAAGTTGAGGTACTCGGAAGGGTGAGGCACCAGAATCTCCTCGGACTTCGGGGATTTTATGCAGGTGGAGATGAGAGGTTGATAGTGTATGACTACATGCCCAATCTCAGCCTAGTCAACCATCTCCATGCCAAGCACCCTGCCCATGTCCCTCTCAATTGGCCTCGTCGCATGGACATTGCCATTGGATCAGCCCAAGGACTGGCGTATGTATTATTTTAGGATTATGTCCCATATGCTTATTTAATTGTGCAACTTGTAGCGATCATGATAAATGCACTGATATACCTCATTCCTCCTAATTCATTAATGGTTGTTGTATTTATTGAAGCTATCTGCATCACCAGGCGACTCCGCACATTATACATCGGGATATCAAGGCAAGCAACGTCCTTCTTGATTCTGATTTCAGGCCAAAGGTGGCTGATTTTGGATTTGCAAAGCTGATTCCTGATGGAGTGAGCCACCTCACCACAAAAGTGAAGGGCACGCTGGGCTACCTCGCACCAGAATATGCCATGTGGGGCAAAGTGTCAGAGAGCTGCGACGTGTATAGCTTCGGGATCCTGCTGCTTGAGATAATAAGCGGGAGGAAACCAATAGAGAAGCTACCGGGTGGGATAAAGAGGGACATAATACAGTGGGTGACGCCATGGGTGGAGAGTAGAATGTGGGATAAGATTGTGGATCCCAGGTTGGGAGACAATTACGACCTGTTGCAGGCCAAGAATGTGGTCATGGTGGCTATGAGGTGTACCGATGGCAATCCAGATATTAGGCCCACCATGAATGAGGTTGTGGAGTTCTTGAACAGCGGAATATTGGGGGAGATGAGGAGGACCAAAGAACTGAGATTAATAATGCTGCACAAAGATATTTCTGAGGAGGCTGATGATGCCCCTGAAATTAGCGTCACAGCTTCTAAGTTATACGTGAGGGAAATGAGAAGACAGTCGTCAAGAACAAGATGATAGTGAATATGTTCTATGTTCACTGGTTGATTCATATGACTTTATTCAATGACCCAAAAAAAAAAAAAAGTTGATTCATATGTTCAATACATTGAGATATGTTTGTGTACAATTAGAGAGCTGAGCTTATGGTACCATAATTGTCACATTGAGATACATGTCGGTTACATGTTTCATATAAATTAAAGTTCATTCTTTTCAATGGCTTGAAGTGCCTGTCTTAGAACTTGATTGGTGGGATCATTTTTTTCCCCTTACTTTGTTCCGGACTTGTTCATGTTAAATATCACTGTCAAAGAAACTATGTCATTAATGTCAGGATCTTAGGAATCATCTCTCTAGATGAAGATGCTCTTAGTGTGTTTGATCCCTTTATATCTCACAGGTCACTCCAAAGCACAGACATGCACTAGGTACAAATATTGTTTTTACCAGTCCCAACGAATTTGATCCCCACACCCATCCTTTTGTGGGAAAAGTTGAGGTAGTGTATATATATATATGCCTGAAAGCATATGCAAAATTTCAACCAGATTGTTTTATCTGCTCTAGTTTTAATTGTTGTGCTTCATAATCTAATTCTTTTATATATATATATATATATATATATATATATATATATATATATATATATATATATATATATATATATATATATATGAGGTGGTGGCTCATTTTCTAAATGAGTTACCAATAGATTATGTGGTGAGGCCCACTCTCTTAGTCACATCAAAGGTGTGGACCTCACCACTCTATCTCTTAGTAGCTCATTTAGCAAAATGGCATGCCATCATATCATCATTCTATATATATATATATATATATATATATATATATATATATATATATATATATATATATATATATATATATATATATATATAGAGAGAGAGAGAGAGAGATGCCTCTATTTTACTGATTACAATTTAACTGTTATGTTGTTCTTCTCTACTAATTTAGACGTCATTTTTACATGCTTGAATCTTAGACGAAATGTATGTATCCCAAAGCAAACCCTCTTTAGGGAATATTTTGATTCCAGATGTTAATCTATACCGACCCGACTGTTAGATACCAATCAATTACTCCTGCCTGTTGATGTGTGACTAAAACTCGCATATCAATCCTCTTAATATTTGCATCTTTCTTTTAGTAGGGTTTTTACTCCATACAAGAAGAATGCGACAGGGATTAGACGAAATTGATATCATGCTGCACAGAGAAGATCAATCAATAATATTATCAGGAAGTTATGGGGATCTTGGATCACAACTAACATGTTGGTTTCTGGAATGACAGCAATGACATTTCAGGAATAAAAGTGTTGTGCATACTATTTTTTTTTTCCGAATGTAGCTTGACGAGGTGGCTATACCTAGTCAGGGATTTTGTACATCTACCCCGCCATATCCTTAATTAAACTCAATGATTATCGAACCTACTTCAGTAGATCCATCAAAATATTGGGCCGGCTATTTATAGTCATTTGGATGTCACCATATTACTACCACTTGATGGAACATAATTCTTCGTAGTACCTTATTAACTAATCAAGATGATGTTACGCATACATAATAACCTCAGACCTCCTTGACAGTGAAAAGGAAATCTAAAAAAGAACTAACAAGAATATACACACGATGAACTGACATAAATTAAAAAGGTTATCTTTTGCATGGTTAGGTGGGCTAATCAAATGTATATCAAATAACATATGATAATTGTTGATCTTTTTCCAAATATCTATAGCATTTTAGATTCCTCAAAAAAAAAAAAGCATTTTAGGGATTTAGTCCAGCTATATTATTAATACTACTAAAAGATTTACCGGTGTAGCTATTGTAATTCAATACCAAACAAACAACATACGGAGTATTTTTCTACCCAACAGTTTCATGAATGTTTCTTTTATGCAAATAATATATTGCAGGAAGCAACTCTACTATAGTGTTAGTTCCTTGGTTTCCATACTGCAAGAGCGCTCAATAGGAATGACGAAATCAACATAACATAACAATTGTCACTGCACTTTTCAGTTGCAATCAGATAAATTAAACATACTACTACTACTTTAGAGAGTACGATATATTAAAGGTAGCAATAGTGGCTGCGCGCAGGAAAAGAAAGATCGAGCAGGGTGAACTGTCGTCATGCAAGACGGAGATCATGGGAACCGTATCCCATCCCATGGAGATTTGGCTGACTTGGTTGAACGCGGAATGCGTACATGTGAGATCCCCCATTTGCCAGAGCAAGTGCACCTTCGTAGTTGCTTGGATCTTCATCCACAAAACCGTATACCGGATGCTCATCCTTCATTTCCTTCATCCACAAATTCAAATTCATTAATTTCAAATCAAATACTAATTAACTAACTTCTTAAAATATTCTATTAATCCTTCATAATACACATACACTGTGGAGAAATTAAACAGGATCAGATTCTAATTTTACTCACCAGGTCACGCAGCAAATTCGTGTGTGCTTCTTGGGAGTGCTTCAACTGCCAACATAAATGGAAGACATAAATAAGATGAAAGCAAAAGTCCTAAATGCAACTGAAAGCATCATATTTTTCATTTTAACATTATAATTGACATAGGCATCGTGCAATATGAACGCTTAGCTTCACAGCTTTGAGCATAGTTTATTACAAAAATTAAAAATAAAAAAACCATCATAATTGACACGGATGGTTATCTTCTTTATTATTGTGAGCATTAATGTTATAGATCCTTTGCTGACAAGACAGTTTTTGTGGTGTTGTCCTACTCTCTATGGAAGAAGAAGTATAGAATTCAGGTCTCATAAGCAGAAATTGTTGCAGTTTTTGTTCTTTTTTTTTTTTTTTGGGTGGTGTGTTGCTCAGGGGTATGTCAAGCATTTAAAAAAACAAGTTGTTTAATAACTGCACAGAGAAATGCGCATCAGTGAGATAAATATCATCAATTTTAGTCGTAAAAAAGATCATCCAAAAGTTAGGTATTCAATGATAAACAGACAAAAAAGATCCAAAAACCTAAACATTGATAACTCTGGGAAGTGTGCTTATTCAAGTGATAGTTCACTCGGTTATTTTAGATACAATAATCTTTACTAAAAAAATTTATGGATAAAAAACATGTCTTTTGCAGCTCCTAAAACATTTAACCCAAATCAATAAGAAGAAACCACCATCATCTACTTTTCACGCTTAATGTAGATCTTAAGTTTATGTTGAATATACAATATGACGATAAATATCAAGCACAAATCTAAATGCGTTCCAAAAAGTCTTTATCTGAAACACATCTCACATGCTTCTATAATAGTACAACTTGTCTTGGACTGTAAACATTAAGAGTTGTAATTTTGATATATATTTTGTGATTTGGGTCGGTCCTAAGTTTCTGGTTCTTTTCTGACTTGAACCTACACATGCAGGATTCTTATCCTCTCCTAATTTCTGCAATTTACATTAGGTTTACTTTTGCTGGAGAAATCAAGAGCTCCAGTAAAGCTATCTAGTTATCTATGGTTAACTATATGCCACCCTTTCTGCGCGCAGTTAACAAGTACACAAATGCAATATTGCTGTTGCATGGGATGTTAGCACCAGATGCATCCATGCGCCACATCACCTCAAGACACTGGGTGAAACTATGTTTAATCACAGAGTTGACTGTAGTTTATTAGTTCATTCAGATTGAATACCATTGCCAAGAAATTTAAATTTCAAAAAAGCAGATCATTTAAATCACTAACATATATTAATTAGTATAACAAGAAGTTTAAGCATACTGACTGCCATAAATATTTCTACTTACAAACTATTTTATAAAGCAAAGAAGCCAAAACGGGACTTCAAAGATTAATTCATATCACATATAGGTCGAATATGGTTACAATATAGAAGAGAGTTATACATTAACCAACCCAAAAAAAATGATGGCTGGCGTACTATTGAGCAGACCACCTAAAAAATGAACGGGATCATGTGAAAATAGGCTCACTTAATAAGGGAAGATTTGAATTATGCAAATTTATCATGAGAAAATGAGCATTCTTTTTTCTGAACAAAGGGAAATTTTATTTGCTTTCGGGAATAAAATTGCTAAAATTGCACCATGAACTACTATAGGAGATACCTAAGTTAGAGAGGCACACATACACGCGCGCGTGCACACAGGTTCCTCTTAAATTTATATTTCTTCTACCACATATACATATTTGTCATTTTAGCGATAAAGTTATAATGTTCAACGTCAAACAATGTTCTGTCACTTTAATTATTTTACTCCTAGTATACCAAACCTCAAAAATCTTCTACTGCACAACTTAAAAACTCAAAGTCCTATAGTGAACAGCTCAAATTATTTTAGCAATTGAATACCTGAAATAAATTTACTATAATAACTTAAATCTCATTAATTTGCACACTTGGTAGAGCAGATAGATTGCTTAATTAGTTAAGTTCTGAAAAGTCTGTGATTATTTATTTTCTATCATTGGCAGTCAGAGGTGTGCGTAGTGGTGGCCTTCAATCTTGTAATGGAAATAACAAACAAATGATATCAGAAGATCTAAAACTTGATGCTAGGTATATCTCAAGGCGCCAAGGAAGAAGATTGATCTGCTCTTACCTTTTTCTTGTAGGTCTCTGTCTGCGTGCTTATAACATGATACTGCAAACAGAATTAGTTAAACAAATCCAGTTATCAGAAATTAATAATGAATATATGCAATTTACATGTGTAAATAATGGAAATAAAAGAAACCATATTTCTTAACTTATTATCTTTCTCCTTGTAACCTGTCAACTTTAAGATCTCAATTAATTTTTGCAGAGGTAAAGAATTACAGGATATCCAGAACAATTAGTCCGATATTATTAGAAGGTTGGGAAAAAAGTAATTAAAATTAAAAAAGACTAATACTATAGTGGTTGGTACAAGATCACCTTTAAAAGAATTTAAATGATTAATAACAGTTAGAAATTCAACTACATATCTGAGTAGGCGAGTTTCTAGCAGGTAAAGAAGCCCACCTTCCGGTGACGGACAAGCTTTATAGCTTCATCCAGATTTTGCTCAAGACCGCGCAGTTCCTTGATGTCCATGCCATCAAGCTCTTCACCCATTCTCTGCCTATATATATTCATTTGAGAGAAGCAATCAAAAGAATTAGTAAGATAAAATATGATCTTCTTTGTAGAAACTAATTAGTATGTTAAATTCAAGAAACAACAAGGTACAAGCTAATAACCGTCTGTGTAAGTGCAACAATACATGTAATTAAAAGAGAGAGAGAACCAAAATTTTTTAAAATTTTACATTGAACATCTTATACCTGATTTCTTTGCGGAGGTTGTGGTTGATCTCCTTGAGATGGTTCAAAGTTTTTTGCATTTTCTACTCCCATACACAAGGAAACAACTCTGATTAAGTACTAAAGATACAAAAGACTTAAAGACCCTAATAGAGAAAAAAAATTACTAAAAACCCTAAATGTTACTTAAAAAAATAGCTAAGACAGAGAGAGAGATCAAATAAGATGATTAAAAGAAAAGGATGGAGATGAGTATGTATAATTTGCCTCATATTGTGCGCTCCACAAGTTGGTCCCGGTAGCTTGCTGATAACGATCAAATATGGCCTTGGTGCTGACATAAAACCAATTCAAAGAGTGAGTGAGTATAAATAAAGAGAAAATATCACAAAGGATGGTGGGATTAATAATTTTAGAAATCAAGGGTAAAGAGATGGGTATATAGAGAGTAGTTAGTAGTAGTAAATAAATAATTAATTAATTAGTGAAAAGAAAACAAAAGAAAAGAAAAGAAAAAAACATACTCAGATCCAGGGCTGCAGTACTCAGAAAACTTGCCGGTGCTAGAGAACATAATAAGGGAAATCTGAGCATCGCAAAGGACAGTAAGTTCCTTGGCCTTCTTCATGATCCCTGACCTCCTCTTTGAATAAGTCACCTGCCTGTTTGTTGGATTCTCAATCTTCTTTATCTCTATCTTTCCTCTACCCATCTCTCTTTTTCTTTTCTATCTCTCTCTCTCTCTCGAGCCCAGAGCCCAGAGCCCAGAACTGTAACTAAATACCTAAGCACACAAGAAGAAAAGAAAGAAAGAAAGAGCAAGAAGTTGAAGATGAAGAAAGAAGGGGGGGGTATGGGCTTAATTATATATTATTATATTATTATTATCTTATAAAAGGGGAAGTGGTGCAAAAAACAAAAAAAAAGCTAGTAGTACGGAGTGGTGGGTGGAGTTTGAGAGAGAGAGAGAGAGAGCGAGAGCGAGCAGCAAGAGAAAAAGCTAGCTAGGCTCTCTACATGACTACATGTGGGGATAAGAGAGAGAAAGAGAAGCCCCCTTTAGCTGATAGCTAGGGTTCTTGCTTTGCTAATTACTTCTAAATAGAGAAGAGAGAGAGAAAAGGTGGGGGGTTCTATAAATGGGTAGGCTTGCCAAACTCATGACAGCTTTGTGTGTACGGTTCAACGTGTCATGTTTTCCCACTTTAAGAATCCCTCCATTACCCCCCTCTTCCTCTCTTCTCTCCTTTTCTTCTCTCCCCCTATTTTTTGCTGCCTGTCTGCCCCTCATTCCCACCGCTAACTGATCACTTGATCAATCTTCACCTTGTTAATTTTATCCATATGGTACCCACATTATCATAAATAAAGCTTTTGTATGTAAACTTAAGTGGACGGGAGAACTTATCCACCAACTTTTTTTTCATTAGTTTTTTTAGATTTTTTGTTGAGATTCATGTTGGCATAAAATACATATCAAGTCACACATCTCAAAGATAGTATTGATGTATATCACAAGCCAATATGAATCTCAACACAAATCTAATGGATAAAAAAAATTGGTGGATAGAACCGTCAATTAACTTAAATTTATTTTGTTGGATCTGAGATGCAAGCCTAGAGGAGGGTGAATAGGTTTGCTACAGTTTTTCACTAAAACACAGAATATGCAGCAGAAATATAGAAAAATAAAAGCGAGCAACCAAACAAAAACCAATCAAGGAACACGCGAGATTTTTATAGTGATTCGGATAACAATCATACGTCCACTCTTCTCACGAAGGGGCTTTCTTACTATACAAAGAGTTCTCCTGAACCACAATCCGATTCAGTAGGCTTATAAAAAACGTACCTTGAAATCTACCTAAAATCAGTCGTCTAACCTAACTCTCCACAGCGAGTAGTACCTAGCCCTAGCTAGTCCTAACCCTCAATTATCACCGGCTTGAGTACGCCGTAAAAATAAGTTTGAAACAAACTACCAAAAATAGTTTAAGCACAAAAATAGAAAGATGTTACAGCCCTTTCGATTAACAAACCGTTCTTCAAAAGTTTGAAGCGAAACTCGATGAAGAATGATGTAGATCTTGATTCCAATGGCAACTCCTCTCGCTAAGATGATCCAATGTTGTTGAGCGTGATGAATAAGGCTCCGGGGATTCAAATCACAAATCAAACTTCTTCTCGTTAACCCTAAAATCTTCACTCTTAAAGCTCTCTTTTTTCAAACACTAGCATTTGCTCTCTTAAAGTTCTCTTTTTTCAAATCCTAGAACTCTCTTTAAAAATCATCTCTTTCAATCTTATATAGCCTCATAGATTAGAAAAGAGATATTCAAATCATAGTGAAAGTTGGAGATGAAAGGGATTGACGAACAATTGTGATTAACTCTTCAAACCAGCCAAAATTTATCGTCACCATCGATGGTTCCTCATGACCAACGATAGTTCCCTGAGCACTATCAATGAGTGCCTGTAGATTATCGATGGTCTGATTTTGAGTTTCTAGAAATCTGCGATTGTGCACTGTACGCCATCGATGGTTCAAGGGACCATCGATGGTTCGAAATCAACTTTTTAAAATTTCTTCGATTGTTCACTATAGACCATCGAGGAGCCTTGACCATCAATGGATTACTGTAGATCATCGATGGTTTCAAGGCTAAAATCAACGTAAATATTATTCGTAACCTTTGTATACATGTTTTCACTTGTACTATATCATTTTAAATAAATATTAGTACCAAATGAAAGTTTGTTATTACTCAAACAAGCTATTGTACGGACTACATCCTAACATATTCTAGCTTTACTCTACTATTATTATTAATTTGAGTTTGTGTTTTCATCATGAAATCTTAATTTTGTTTTAAACTCAACAATTGGCTATTGTTTCAGACTCTGACATTATTAGATATACCCCAATACATGAGGTATTTGGTCTCTAGATCTCCTTCATGCCTTGGAGCTAGGGTGCAAACAAATTGGATTCAGCTCAAACATGATGCATATCATATATGTGAGTGCCTACTAATTAAACACATACATATACGAATAAGAATATGTCTCGACAAAAAAAAATTGCATATTCATATATACTGGAAAAATTGAACAAATATGATTATATAAAGGAAAATTTGTAAGATTGAAAGAAATATGGGTCATACGATACAAAAGATGTTCTCATATAATAAATTTCTCAATTGAAAGTTTATTAATACATTTGGCATACATGGAAACCTGAGATTATATATTTAGAACATCAAAATTGATCATATGAGAGTGACTGCACTTCCTATCAGAACCCTGCACCGTGTGGGGTTCTGATAGCCATTCAGGGGGTTGGGAAATACCCAAACTACCCCCGTTTATCGAGGCTCGAGAACCTCACTTGTGCGAGAATCGATAGGACCGACTTCGATCTATTGATACTTTCTTGACTTTTTCTATTTCTGATTACATCCTTCAAAGCAAAGGGCATATTCTGATGTGTCATTAATAAATTCTTAAATCAAAATCAAGCAATAACTTGTTTAGATTGATGTTTTTGTGCTGGTTGGAAATTTATGACACAACATAAAAAGTGAAGTTCACATTATTACCCTTGAGTTTTTTTTCTCTTTATTTAGTTTAGATTCTATTGATTTTCAAACTTTTATTTTATTTTATTAGAACTATCTCCTAAGCTTTTTCTTTTTTCAAATTTTTATTTTATTTTGACAAAGATTTCACTTTCTAGCAAAATCAACTCCTTTTAGTTGGATTTTGGTTTCTAACCGTTAAAGCAAATAATAAGGTTCTCTAATTGCAAAAATACTTTTAGGGGTTCCAGAAAAGTTAAAAAGGTTTTTTTGGGGGTTTGTGAAATTTATTCAAAAGTTAAATGCATCGTATAGTCTCAGTTTTGAGCATGTATAGAGTAGATAGGTCGTTCCGATAAAAGGAAAAATAAATTAATAATAAATAGACTAGATTGTTGACATGGCATTGATAAAGAAGGAGAAGAAGGAGCATCAGTCATCTATCAATCAAACTTTGATCACAAATTTCTAATACAACAAATTAATATATTGCACTCAATTTTTAGCAATTCTGATCCTCGATTTGAGCCTGCAGATATAGCTAAACAACACTGGGTGCACTTCCGAGCCTCAACTTTACTAAACCAAATGGAACCTGGCTCGACGACCAAAGAATAAATTAATCTAGCTAGTAAACTATTTGTAGCTATTGGGGAAACTGACCCCTGAAAGCAGAAGTTAAAGAAGAAAAGAAAGGGAAGCAGATTATTATTATTATTATAGAATATAAGATTTTTAACCAACAGTAAAAGATTATTGAAATATGTGCATGCTCTCCCTAAAAATAGTAGCTTTCATACGTTCTTTTTCCCGCCCAGGTTGTAGCAGCATTCACAACAGTCTCAGCGTTGGTTGGTAATCCGCACAGCAACCAGCTGAGTTGCATTCCACTAGCTACTGTAACAATTAATTAATTGTACATATATACGTATGTACAGTACCGGGGGGAGAGAGAGAGCATTCTCTAAGTCACGTGACCCCTAGCTAGGCTTGCATTCTCTTCATTTCTTTTCTGTAAAATAATTTCTTTTCTATACTCTGGTCCCATCGTGAGAATTGTGTGAGAGAGAGAGACTCCGGGCTTTACTTGTTGTCATAATGCTGCCAAACGACTTTAGATTTTGTTCGGCTTCTCTTCCAAGCTTTCAACAGGAAAACATTGAAAGGAACGACAATGTTTAATTTCTTTTAAATTCTCACTCTTTTTTTTGTTTTTATGTGTATTTAATAGACATCGCTAAAATATCTTATATATGTCCACCTAACTATGTAGCATTTGATTCATATTCCACATTCATTTTAACGGAGGAGAAGACTTAACTAATTAATTCAACAGCGTCATTACTACAGATAACTCATGGGTTTCTACATACACAAATATATATATATATATATATATATATATATATATATATATATATATATATATATATATATATATATATATATATATATATATATATATATATATATATATATATATATATATATATATATATATATATATATATTCACCCACTTAATTATATGGATAGTCCAGGGTGTTTATGCTATGATAAATTTTTGATGGAAAAACTATACATTCAGAATTCTCCTTTCATCCATGTGTTAAAAGATTGACAAAGAAAAAAATGTACGATAATGATATTTTCGAGGTGATAGAAATTTGCAAACAACTACGTACAATATATCTCATTACTGGTTAATTAGTCTGGCAAAATTATAAAATGATTGTAACAAATTTAAAGTATTAATGTTACCTTCCTAACTCAATAATATTGTTGATTCAAAAAATCGATAATATTGTTTCTAGGATTAAAATAAAGTATTTTTTGACAGTTGGTAGTTTTGATAATCTTGAAGCTTTTCAACAAACAATTTTCGAAAATTAATGAGTACTAGTTTTGTCTAAAAGCAATTCGAGCAAGTATTCTGACAAAAAAAAGACTATAATTAAGAAGAAACGATTATCATGGTTAAATAGTTGACTGTATATATATTTTTTGCCATTTTTAGCGACCCAAAAGCAAAGTAAAGAGTACAGGCCGGGGTCATCTCCTCAATAAGTAATTAGATTTTATTTCTCCCCCGTGGTTTCCTAGTAATCAGGGACGTTGATGGTGACAAGTCATGGGCAACCTTAACAATCAATCCACTCCGTGATCGATCGGATGTGATATAATTTTAAGGTTTGACTAATAGTATTTTGTTGATTAATTAATGCGGCAATCTCATCAACGTTGAGCATCGCAATGCAATGCAAAAAAGGAGAAGGAGAAGGAAAAGGAAAAGGAAAAGGAAAAAAACACAGATGATTTGACTCCGAAGTCTGCTGCAGGGGGACGCTGATCGGTAGAAAAGAAAAGGGGCCGGGATTCCACAAAGATCACGCATATGTCCCTTGTGTTGTGTCCTGGTGCTCTCTCTTCAAATTTAACGCAGCCGCATTCTCACTGCTGCAGCTCAATAACAAAAAAAAAACCTTTCTTTATTTATTTATAATAAATGTTCAGTGCTATACCATTGGAATATTGTTTTAATTACTAAGACATTCTTATATCCCCACCCAAAAAAAAAAAATCTTACAAATTCTTACGACCATAAATCTTTGTGATGGGTAAGAGACATACGCAAAATTCCAAAAATTTTATTGATAGACTAGAGAATGTTTCTCTATGGAGGTGAATATTTACTAAAGTTATTAATTAAGCCTTATTTCAATTTTCTGAGGAGAAAGGGAAAAAAGAAAAGAAAAAAAAAGTTGTGGAATAAGCTATTGATAAATACCAGTCATGTGGTACGTCCATTCTTTTATCAGCAATTAAATTTTAAAATCCTTAAAACTAGTATTTTAGCCCGTGCTAAGCACGGTCTTACCGAAATTTATCTATATTTCGTCGCTTGTCAATCGCTCTCATTCGAATATAAATTTTAATATCTAACGACTCACCCCCCCCCTCTCGAAACACGTAAATCCCACTCTCACACACCCCCAATGAGGTTAGATAACATGTATCCACCTGTAAATAACAATATTAAACAATTTATATAAAAGCTACAATTAAAATTATTATCATTCAAGCTAAATTATCATAATAAATGAATAAAATGTAGATAATCAAAATATCCAAAATAAAACATGAATGATATTAAAATATAAGATAGTTTAATATTCCAAAACATTATTCGCAAAATGATGTGTCACTACAAAAGTTCTCAAGCAAAGAAATAGATGGTTCTCAGAAGTCTATCGAAACCAATAAAATGCGATTAAGGTGTAGCTTCATCGTCTTTTTCCCATGATTTACAAAGGGTAGCTTCAGTAAAGTCTATCGAAACCAATAAAATGCAAATAGATTTACAAAACTATAAGATAATATTACGAAGGGTAGCTTCAAGAAAGTCTTTTCCCATGATTTACGTGTGGATACATGTTATCAAACGTGGTAATAGGCTACTTATATTATATCGATTCGTATGTAATCTTAAATAATATCTAAATAATCTTAACTATCTTAACTAATGAATCTTAACTAATAAATGACGATAAATCTGAAGTCATAAAGATTTTATCCAAAATAATTAATATAAAATCCGGTTAGTTAAAGATTTTTGCGAAATTAATTCAAATAATTACGTCAAAAAAGATTTTATACCATATATAAAAACTAAAATATATTATAACCTTAACTAATATCTAAACTATCTTAACTAATAAATTATGATAATACCGAATTAAGAAAGATTTTTTCGAAAATAATTAATGTAATAATTTTATATATATATATATATATATATATATATATATATATATATATATATATATATATATATATATATATATATATATATATATATATATATATATATATATATATATATATATATATATATATATATATATAAAGTAAACATATAATCTTAAAAATTATCTAAACTATCATTAGTTATAAATGAAAATAAAAAGGCAAATTTTACCAAATGTAACATAAATTTATGAAATTAATTCATATATATTTTTAAAAGTAATAATATACTTAAAACTAAATTTTTATTAACATCCAAATTAATCAAGATGCCAAAGACTATGAAATCTAGATATAATATTTTTTTGGTCAAAAGAATTTTTCCAAATATAAAACTAACATCTATGATGATCTAAATTAATACATTCAAATTTTTAATCCGAATTTCATAGTGTAATTAATTAACTTTTATTAAGTGAATTTATTAACCGAGTTAATTAATTAACTTTGTTATTAACCAAATTTATATGCTAATTATACATTCAAATTTGTTATTAACAGAATCTATATACTATTTTTTTATTAACCGAATTATTATTAACTGAAAATTATTAACTGAAAATTAAAATAAAATAGAAATATTTAATCCGAATTTGTTAGCCGAAGTTAAATAATAATTGTTATGTTAATTTGATTATGTAATTTGTGATTTTATAATTTTCGATTATAGTTTTATAATCTGAAATTCAATCATAGACATTCTTAATTTAAAGAAATTTCGGTATATATAATCACCAAATATTTACATTTTATTAGAAAATATAGATAAATTACAAATTATAATTCAAAAGACAAATCTTTAAATAAAAGACAAATCGCAACAAACTTTTATTATTATTCAAATTCAAAAATAAAATCCTAACAACCATAATACTATTGATATTCAATCATAATCCTAATTCAAAAATAAAATCCTAACAACCATAATACTATTGATTTTCAATCATAATCCTAATAAAAACTATTTTTAACTAACTTACCAAAATTATTTAACTTGTTTTAGATAAACCGAATCATTATAATTTCCTTATTAATTTTTGGTAATTCATAAAAGATATTATTCAAGTAATTAAGGATTTCGCTTTTAAATTCTTGGAAAAATCCGATATTTTCAAAACCATACCAAGATATGATTCTAAAAATCAAATCTGAAATTCTTGATAAATTCGGTAATTAAGATACATCAAGATTCCTAATCCTAATCTAATTATGTTTAGAAAACTCGATATTTATGGTAAGAATTATTTGAATATCTTGTGTATGTTATGGTTAATTAGTTAGATATTATTTGAATAACTTCCCAATTTATCTAATGTAACTAATATAACCAAAATATCAAACTTTCCAATTATCAAGAATTCTAATTATATTCGTGATTATATATAAACCGAACTTTGTGAATGTTGATTTAGTTAATTAGTTAGATATTATTTGAATAACTTACCAATTTAACTAATGTATCTAATATAACCATTTAACTAATGTAACTAATATAACCAAAATATCAACTTTTCTAATTATCAAGATTTCTAACTATATTCGTGATTATATATACCGAAAATCAAAATGTATAATTATAACCGAAATTCTTGATAAATTCGGTAATTATGATATATCAAGATTCCTAATCCTAATCTAATTATCTAATTATGTTTAGAAAACTTGATATTTTCGGTAAGTATTATTTGAATATCTTGTGTATATTATGGTTAATTAGTTAGATATTATTTGAATAACTTTCCAATTTAACTAATGTAACAAATATAATCAAAATATCAAGCTTTCCAATTATCAAGAATTCTAATTCTAATTATATTCTAAGTATCCGAAAATTATATAAATTTTATGGTATTGTGTATTTTGATAATTTTTTCCATTACCGATGTAATTAGAATTCCTTTCCTTTTAAAATTCTACTCATTGCTTAACTTTGAGTATATTTGGTTATTTAGTTTGATATTTTTAAATAAGTTACCAAAACTATTTAACTAATTTAAAGTAAATTGAATCACTAATTATTTGCAATTTTAAATTTTTTGTTATTTAAAAAATAAATTTTAGTATTAAAATAAATTATGATTTTATATCAATAATTTATTTTACTTTTATATATGGTTTTTGTTGTTAACTTTCAAATTATTTCTTTCAAAAAGAATTTTTTAAAATATTTAAATAACAAAATTTTCATAATTTTGGTTAATTGTTATTAATTTTAAAATATTATAATATATTTAATATGTGCTTAGGTGGATATCATAGAATATTGATATAAAATCTTGGTTAATTAAAACACATAAAAATTGTATGACCAAATGATATAATCAATTTAAAATTAGTGGGTAATATTTAACAATAGGTTTTCTTACATCTTACATTGAAATGATGGTAGTAAAAATTTGATGACAAATGCATCTAAATGACAATAACTTCACAAATTATTCATGTAATCATCAGAAAATCTCCTTATGAGTAATGAAGCAAATTAAGCATGAAAGAATTCTACTTTCAATTTGAAACAATAATAATTAAAACAAAAATTAAATATTTAAAAATATTATAAATAATAAAATATAGCAATTATTTAAAATGAATCCATTCATCTAAAATTCAGTTATTTACAAATGTATCAAATTATAATTAAAATTATAAACATTATTATAAATAATAATAAAAATCATAAACAGTTAAAAATAATACAATTTAGAAACAATTAAAATAAAAAACTGCAAAAATTCATAAATATAACAATAATTCATAGAAATAAAATTAAATCTGAGAATATTTAAATCATAAAAATTCCAAAATTCATAAATATAACAGTAATTAATATAAATAAAAATATAAATCTTTTAAATATTTAAATCATAAAATGAAAAATTCATAAATATAACATTAATTCATATAAATAACATTATAAATTCGAAAATATTTAAATCATAAAATGCAAAAATTCATAAATATAACAATAATTCATATAAATAGAACTATAAATCTGAAAATATATAAATCAAAAATTGCAAATATTCATAAATATAACAGTAATTTTATAAATTAAATTATAAATCCGAAAATATATAAATCATAAAATGCAAAAATTCAAAAATATAACAATAATTAAAATAAATAGAATTATAAACTGAAAATATATAAATCATAAAATATATTCACGAATCATAAAATATATGACAACCATTCATACAAATAATTTAAATATTATAAAATATAACAACAATTAAAATAAAATAATATAAATCTGTAAATATTTATATCATAAAATATATTTATAAATCATCATAAAATAAAACAAAAATTAATAAAATTCTGAAAATATTTATAAATCTTAAAATATATGAACAATTTATGCGAAAAAATGTAAATATTTAAAAATATAACCACAATTAATAGCAAAAATTTAAAAATCCATATTAACAATAATCCATACAAATAAA
This sequence comes from Asparagus setaceus, assembly GCA_012295165.1. Taxonomy (NCBI): domain Eukaryota; kingdom Viridiplantae; phylum Streptophyta; class Magnoliopsida; order Asparagales; family Asparagaceae; genus Asparagus; species Asparagus setaceus. The sequence continues at coordinate 82,414,757 of CM022704.1, read as the reverse complement.
AATATAGATCTAAAAATATTTAAATCATATAATATATTTATAAATCATAAAATATAATAACTATTCATACAAAACTATATATATTCAAAAATAATATAAATCATAGAATAAAACAATTATTTAAAAATAAAACAATTCATTAAAAATTCAGCCGTTAAAAATGCAACAAATATTAATTAAATTATAAACATTATTATCAATAATAATAATAATCATAAAAATTATAAATCATACAATCTAGCACCAATTAATATTAAAAACTGCAAATATTCATAAATATAACAATAACTCACATATATAAAATTATAAAACCGAAAATATTTAAATCATAAAATTTCAAAATTCTGAAAATATTTAAATGTATCAATAATTCATATAAATATAACAACAATTAATTCAATAATTCATATAAATATAACAACAATTAATAGCAAAAATTTCAAAATCCATATATATAACAATAATTCATATAAATATAACAACAATAATTCATATAAATATAACAACAATTAATAGCAAAAATTTCAAAATCCATATATATAGCAATAATTCATATAAATATAACAACAACGGAGAAAAAATATTTAAATAAATAATAAAAATATAGTTATAAATCATAAAATCAAACAGAAATTAATATAAATTATAAAAAATATTCAAAAAGTAGAAATCATACAATATAACAATAATTAATAGGAAAAAAATGCAAAAGTTTATAAATATAACAATAATTCATATAAATCTAGGTTAATTACTCACCAAAGCTTAATTACTCACCTAGTGAATGATGCATAAACCGAAAATATTTAAATAAATCCAAAAGTTCATAACAATAGTTCATATAAATAAAATATTTAAATCTGAAAATATTTAAATCATAAATCCGAAAATATTTAAATAAATCCAAAAGTTCATAACAATAGTTCATATAAATAAAATATTTAAATCTGAAAATATTTAAATCATAAATCCGAAAATAATAACAACTTAAATACATACAAAACATGTAAAAATTCAAAATAGTTCACCAAAAGTTAATTACTCACCTAGATTGATCTATTCATTGCGGGATCCCTCTTGAAAATAGAGATCGTACACGAAACATCGAAAAATAAATCAAAATTTAAAAATATAACAACATATAATATAGAAAAATAGAAAACCCTTTAAAAAGCAAAATAAACTTACAAACCAAAGCCGAAATACATTTGATGACTTTTAAATTTCGGCTATTGTAGTTTCAAAATATCACGGTTATTTTTTCGGCTTTGGAGTTCCAAAATCAAATAAGTGTTGATTTTGAAAATCACGGTTAATCTTTTACTAAATAAAGTAAACTGAAAATCTAAATATTATTCGGTTATTGTTATTTGTTATTGATATATTTGGCGGGGCATATCATGAAAAGATTCTTGGTATAGATTTTTTGGTAGTGTAAATTCGGTTATGGAAATTTAAAAAGATTTCTAAAAAGTAACAAATAACCGAGAATTGAAAACAAATTCGGTTTTGGTTTTGAATTTTGAATTTTAAACCGAGATTTGAAAACAAATTCGGTTTTGGTTTTATTTTTGAATTTTTGGTAGTATATATTCTCAAAAAGATTTGGTATTAATTTTGATTGATTTTCGAATTTTAAATGGCTATGATTGAATTTCGGATTTTTGAAATGAATGGTTTAGATATATGTCCACGTGTCAAAATATTATGAGAAGAAATAATCCTACGTGGCAAGCTCTTGTTAATTTGGAGGTCATTTGGTTTTGCTTTAGTGTATACCCTTAGTAAAAGATGGTATCCATGTTTATCAAACAATGCACGAGCCCATGAGCTGTATAAATACTCAAGGGAGTACGCATCCTCTCAAAACCTCCCGCACGGTGGAAAAGGTTCTGAACCATGGATGTGCCAAACACGGGGACCGTTTGGATATTTCATTGCCACCCCCAAATGGATCAGAACACCCCACAACACCCCACGTGGTGGGGTGTTCTGATAGAAAGTGCAGTGGTGTTTTCTATTATCATTTTCCAGATGATCTGTATATGGAGTAAGACCCACATTTGTCTTAAAAAATATTTTTTCCTCATTTTAATCGCCCGCTTATTTCATTTTGGGCTTCTGGATAAAATTGGGCCAAGAAGGATGGGGTTTTGAAATGAATGAATAATGTGATTACGTATGGGCTTGGGCCTGATCCATTAAAGACGCTTCTTTGATGTTGCTTGCCACGTCTCGTGGCCTTATCCAATCTCTAATTCCTCTGCCTCTGATTTGCTGCCATCTCGCCATTTCCCGCCCCCTCCCCAAAAATTAGCACGAAATAATAATGGCGACTGTACCTGCTTCGGGTCCCGTCACCGGCCGGTTCCATTTGCCCTCTCATCTTCCGGTAATCTATCTCCATCATCTTTCATGGAATTCTATTCTTGTTTCTGTTTTTTTTCACGTTCAACCCCAACCCCAACAGACTTCCAAACGATGTATTAGGGTTTGCGGCCGCAAAAGTGGGGGACTTTGAAGGCGTATTCACTTATTCCTCATTTCAAGCGTGAATTTGGAAGGAGGTTAGGTTTCCAACACTTTTTTTCAATTATTATTTTTAAAAAAAAGACCTTTCTTACTTAGACTTGGCATTGTATTTGTGGCACTGGTGCCTCATAATTTCTGGAAAGTACAGAACTATTTGTTATACTCTGATGAAAATGAAAAATTGAGGAAATGCTGAATACTTAGCTATGAAATCCACTTTAGCACTATATATTTGTATAAATTATTTTCAGCCGCTGGAAATAGCAAGTGACATCTGGATTTAATTTGACAGGAAAACTTTAATCCGTGCAGTGAATCAAGATGCTGAGAAAGCCTTCAAGAGGACTCTTGAAGTGGACCGTCTCATTGACATGCTGAGAGATTCAAATGCTAGTGAAGTAAGTGTTCATCCCCGTCAACCTTTCCAGACTGTTGCCGTGTAGAGCGGTGTTGGCCCACTGGCCAGTCCAAGTTCTAACCCTCTGTTAGAGCTTCGTTTCCAATCAATGCCATGACACAAGCTCCAGCTACCAAGTGCAGTAGCATCTCCGGCAGCTCGTGCAATAATGCAATAGGAAGATGCCCCCTAAAAGTGCAAGGGTCCATTTACCTCTTATGCACATGTTTACCACTAGACCTTTGGGATCACTAATTAGTCCATTAACTTGTGAGCGGACACCATTTATCCTGCGAAAGTATGATCTTTGGATCCATTTGTAAAAAAACTGTAAACACATGCTCAAAAGAGCGTAATTTCACCCTCAATACCTTTCTGGAAGCCGAATATGCACGGTCCAACTCTGAACTCCTCTGGACGGAATCCCCTTTTCTCTTAGTTATAGTGATGTCAAAGGTTCCCCCTCCCCCCCTCCAAAACCCAATTTCGGTTGTAAAACAGTCATTTGCCAATGAGAAAATCGTCCACCTTGCAGTTCAGAGTAGAGGCATGAATAGTTGCTGCCTTTTTTCTTTCTACATCGTATCAAAATAATGCTACTCTTCATGTGTTCTTGGTTGGTGATCTAAGAAAGTTGCTGACAATCAAAAGATGTCTTCTCAGTCTTTTGAGTTTTGACTCAGCTCTTCATGAATTTCTTTATATTCCAATGTTTTTCAGTAATTAACATACTGTTGTACTTTTCTCCCTCTTATTGACTCCACAGAAATATGAATGTTCTATGTAGACCAAATAGCTGATGTGTTAATTTTTGTTCTTTTACTAGCTTGAACAGCTTGTTGTCGAAAACGTCCTGGCATTTAATGAGGGCTTTTGGATTCGGCTTGCTGCTCGAACAGACACATGCAAATCCGAAGATGATAAAGCATGGTTTTTCACTGGGTTGATAATTTTTCTTATTTGATTTTCAACTTGTAAAACCATTTGGAAATTTACATTGTATAACATGATATCTTCATCTGAAAATGATATTCTACTTTGCAGAAGGATTATGAGGAATTGGCAGTGTCTATAATGAGCATAGTTGATCGCCTGGTTCACAAAACTAATGTAACGTCCCCTCATATTTAAATGCTAATGAAGTATGGATGCCATTAAGTAGTGACTTTACTTATACTGCTGTAAAGTTTACTAAACTTTTAATTGCATGAACAACACTAAAGAAAATACATTGTTTCTTCTATATTTGTTACATTCACTTGGTAGTTCTGAGTTTGAACCTTATTCAGGGAAACCTACTTTTCTTTCCCCTTTTCCTTTTCTCATATTCACCACTGTACTTTATCCATGATATGTGATCTTTATTGTTCGGCGTATCTACCTACAAGCTGCTTTCAATCCTGATTTCTGGCTAGAAGCAGGTGTGGAAATTGATCCACTTTTTACACTAATGAAATAGAAGCACTTGTTTCTGCCGCTGCTTCAGGTACCAACACTTGGAAAGAATAATCCAACAATCCAGGCTGACCTTAACGTTTTTTTTAACACCATTGTTCTGGTTTTTACTGCTGAAACTATATGTATCAGCATAATGATGAACTTGTTTCATTAGAGGCAGAGTTAGAATTGATCCTCCTTACCCCTTCTTTCTTACAATTTAACAGAGCTTACCCTTATAGCAAATATTCTCTGTCAATGATATTACTAGTTATTATTTGGTGTCACCATGAGGGTAAGGCTACTGTCTGGATTTATACTGTAGCTTTTTTTTTAAGTTGAAAAAAAAAAAATTCTTTCCCTTGATTAACTGTGTGCATTGCTTGTCTATATGAAACATGCAGCTACTTGACTTCTCTTACAATTCATTTGTGTTCATTTTCTTCTAGCATACATAATCATGCTTCATGTTCTATATTTATTTCTATGTATTTCAGTTGCAAGAATAGTAGCAGAAATTGTTTTGTGCTATCAATTTTTTTAATTTCTTTATCTTTCCCTGGAAAAAGACATGTTTCCCACATTTTTATTTTAGGTCGACATAAATTGAATGTTATACTATAGTTTATCCTCTAACTTGGCCTTACCTTCTGCCTTTAGATTTCCGAATAATGTGGCAGAGTTATGTTTCTGTGACTTTAGCTTAAGATTTAGATTTTCTTTCAATCAGAAGATGAATTTGGTAAGATTATGTTTTCTTTGATGCAGGAGAAGATACAATCTGCAACAGATATACTTAAGGAAATTCTAAACCCAGTAGTCGCTGAAGCTGAAGAAGTTTCATGGCCTCCAAGAGATCCTGAAGCTCTCATATTGATGGAAAAAGTAAATCACTGGTTGGAACTTATCTAAATTAAGTTGCCTACCTATTTGAACAGTAGTTGTTACTTTTAATCAATACCTCACAGTAGTTCTTAGTTATGTTCATCTCAATGCAGACTGTTAGTTCCATTCTTACTCTAAGAGAAATTTTGAACTATTCATATGAGACCTGGATATACTTCTATTATTAATCGATAGAGGGTTCAAGATAACATAATAAACATGGAAATTCGGAAATGCTAATATGGATGCGTAGAAGAACTTTAGAACGTAAGTGTTAAACTTGTACATCATGTAAGAGTTGGTATTTGTAGTTGTTGGCAATAATGTCTCAGAGTCCAGACTGACCAAGGTGGCATCATGTGAAATGGTCTATGAGAGCCTTCCACTGGAATGTGCTTGGATGTGTATTAAAGAGTTATGGTGTTCTTAACTAGTCAGGGGTAATTTTACTCCTAAAATAATATGTATAATTTGCAGCTGACCAATTTCTATTTTCCTAGTAGGATTTGATTTGAAACTCAAAATCAACACCAGAGGAGAGCTCCAAATTTAGAAGTTTAGAAGTGTTATAGAGACATAAAAACCAAATGTATGGCCTATTATGATGTTATTCCTTATGTTGCACTCCATAGACTTCTAATCCTAGAGTGGTTTAATTATCATTAGATATTTCTTTTCATTCTGGTGCCTACTATCATTCTGGTGCCTACTATCTCCATATCCTGTACATCTGTCCATTGCAATATAACAGTTCTTTGCTACCTCTAGTGCATTTACGATGTTAGTCAATGCTTGATTAAGTTTATAATAGTCTTGACATAATTATAAAAGCAAATTTTCAATATCTAGTTTGATAAGGTTGTAAAATTATTAGACGGTAGACATATTTGATTTGTGATGTGATATTCTTTTCAGAGAAGAATAACTTCTCGTGACATACCAGTGATTTACTTGGACATTGTACTTCAACATATAAATTTGAAAATTTTCATGGAGACTTGTCTCTTGCAAATGGTATCTGCAGAGAGGCCTGTTTCTTTACGATTCTGCACCACTCTTTAGCATTACAGTATCATGATATTATTTTCTATATTCAATAGGAAATAGCCAAAAGGGAACAAGAAGGGCAACTGGATGAAGGTTTTCTTGCAGAGGTCAATGCCCAACTACGTCAAGTAAGTTTGTCCGCGCACGTGAAAGTTTCTTATTTTATCGGTCTCTCATTTATATGTATCCTTGAATTACCCTTGTAAAAATTGGTAACCTATTTACAATGTGAATCAGCAGGTAGAGTTATATGTAAAGTGTAAACAATCTTCTAGGATAAAGAAAATGAATAGCTGCAGATTTGATGTGTCAAGGATCTTATTATCCTTTTTGAAGATGCTTTGGTAAAACTAAGTCCATTTTCATGTTGAAAAAGTATTTTCCATGTCCACGAAAGTTGAGATTTAATTCATAGGTTACAATACATGTGATGTTATTCTATCCAGCACAAGACAAGTCTTGATATTCATTCCCAGTCGCGTGCCATGTTTGATCATACAATCCTATTAGCAATTACTATGTTTTAATCTTACCAGTATAGATAGAATGACTAAATATGATTTTTTTAATGAGGCTATTGTATTGCATGTTACTTCTTGCCCCTTATTGTATACGATGTTTGATCTTACAATCTTATTAGCAATTATTATGTTTTAATATTACCAGTATAGATAGCATGACTAAATATGATTTTTTATTCATTAATGAGGCTATTGTAGAACGTAGGTTTGAGCACAGTTTGAAACCGCCAACCATCACCCAGGTAGGCAATATTTTTTTTTTCTTGAGAAATTCATCAATCTTGCCCATTAGGAACAACCAAGTAGCTAAATTATGTAACAAGCATGTGTTGACTAACTGTAATTTATTCTGTTCTAATTAGTTAATCTGTTCAAGAACTATTAAATAACAAAAATGTCAGCCTCCTATATAAAATGCGAATAGCTTCATTGCTCTTTTTCCTTTTCTCTTCATTTTGACTATTGTAAGATAATAACTTCATAATATATGATTGTTTCTTCTAATACTTATCACACCCATTGATTTACTATGTCTTTATCATGCTGCTAATTTGAGGTTACTTTCTTTTTTCCCCCTTCTCCATTAATAATATTTGTATTCCTTTTCTCCTAACTTATTGCAGTCCAAAGAAGATGGCGATAAGCCGGGTCTTGAGGCCATGCTGCAAAAAGTTTTACAAATTTATGCTTCCAAAGTACTGCAAAAACGTAGCTATGCATACAAAGGTATGAAAATCTGTAAGAGGTTGAGCTTTTGATCTGGATGATTATCTTCTTGCGCTCAATCTAAAAATAACAACTATGAGCTAATTGCAAACATTTAAACATGGAAAACATAAACAATTGAAATGTATGTAGAATTGAGGAAGAAGTTAACAGTTTGGTTACAGCACATAGGCTATTCATGTTAATACATAATATGCTGATTGTTCTTAGATGCATAATTGAAAAAAGTTTTAGCTCTAGATCTTCATAGTGCTATTATTTTGATGAAATTTTAAACCTGGAGTGACTTATTTGTTGACAGCATTTGTTTTTCTTTCGTACCATTTCCAGTTAGAAGAGAAAATTATGCTCACCTTACACACTGGCATACACGTGCACATGCACGTACACTGCATATCCTTTATTGATTTATTTTCCCTGGAAAGGAAACCTTCTGCAAACCAGAACAAAACTATAGGATTCCTAAAGTCAGTTTTCCTAGCACACAATTGTCGTACACCTTCCCAAAAGAAAAAAAACAAAGCAAAAGAAACATGAGTGCTATTCATGTTTGTTTGTTTTTTTTTTCCTCTTGTGGATCTTGCTTCACGGTTAGTTTGTTTCTGCAGACATTTTTCTAGATTCCAACTATGTTTTTGTTGTTCGGATCTTTCATCTTCTTTAGATGTTCTGCATGCCCTGCAATAATTATTACAATGAATTCTCTAACGTTATGTTCATCCTTTTGGCTTGTTTCACTTTTTCAGATAAATCCTTCTATTCCTTGTCAATCAGTAGAGAAGTAATTTCTTCTTTGTTTCATTGATGTAGTGCTAAACTATTTTCTATTGCAGGGGACAAAATTTTAGTGGCAGAACAATTTCTTGAAACCATAATCGGAGGTAACTTGAACTTGTCCTAATCAGGTCCTTCCACAGGAGAAAGCATCTTTTATAAAGTTCTCCATTTAGACTGCTTGCACCTTTCAAATTAGTTTACTGTCCTTTTTTTTTTTTTGTGCATGGTATTCCATCTGTTACATTTACATAATCAGGGAGCCATATGATTGCCTAAGGTAGACTAAAGCTTAGCTTCTTAATTAGCTTCACCTAACATCTACTGCCAATTGAGCTTTAGCGCAAGCATTGTCAACACTCGCATTTCAAGTGAAAGGCATTGGTTCAGACCTCTACGAAATCGATGGAAAAAGTAGTTTTCGATAAACAATTAGAAGCTCATTATTACAGGCTTGTGGAGCCTAGTGGCCATCTACTTGTGAAGCAGGAGTATGTAGTGGAGTAGGATGGTATAAGTCGGCCCATGTTACCCCCTCCAACTCGCTGCAAATACACTATGACCTAAACCGCAAGAACACACATATCCATGTAACACACACAAAATGCATGATGCTTCAGCTGTAACTTCTTAATATTTATCTCTACTTAGATGATTCCACACCCGAATCCTTATGAGTTAAGATTTCTTGAGTGAAAGGCAGTTGGAAAACTTCTCAGTCTTGAAGACATTCCCATTGAGGTCAGTCCAGTGAAAGGAAGCAGAATAGAACATATTCTGCTGTGGGTCATGAAGCAATTTATACCGTAGAATGCAACTTTAATGCCTTGCCATTCTGTCCTTGCGAATTATCCTATCCACACTGAGATCCATGACCTCTTGAGTTGTCATGGTTGCATTACTCGTGCTTTCTTGTAACCACCTTACTATTTTAAAATTCTTCTCAGTGTAAAATAAGGTTTACGCTAAAAATGTAATAAAGGCATTTCAGATGATCTAAACATGTTGGCTTGTTGCAGCTCCAGCGGAGAACTGGAATAAGTTGTTGATAGAGGGACTAAACGTTGGCAAAGGGGAAATTTCACCTGAGGAATTTTATTCTGTTATTAAAAAGCGAATAGAGAGAACCTTAATTCGTACAGTAAGATCAAGATATCTTTCCTTTCAATTCTCAACTAGCAGGCATGCAATATGGTTTTATAATTTTCAACACTAATATTTTGTGACAGGAAGGAGGCTCTTATCAGCAGCGAATCCTAACAGAGTATCTAAGAGGCATTCAATCGAGAACAGAGGATGTTGTTAAGACTTTTCAAGGTCCACAACAATGAATACTGTCATCTATGCTAGAAATATAATGTGAATCAATTAAAAAAAAAATTTCCTGTTTGCCGATTCAGTTTGATACATAATTTGAATCTCGGTTCAAAATGAAACTCTGTAACCAATTATTCAGCTCTAGTGGTTACGGATGCTTGGATCTTGTACTGCTCAACTTTTCCTATCTGGTATAATTCATTATGCGTAATTTTGATTCCAATGTGTATCTGTGTCTGCAACCGAATTGCCATAGAGAAGTAGCGTAGTGATTAGGAGCAAATGCGAATTGAGGGGTTTGCATTGGACAGAGCTAACCCAATCCAAGCTCTCTAAAATCTGCGTCTCTGTTGGAGAATCCCAGTAATGAGTGGGGATGCACGGTTAGCACTTTATACAATTAAATTAGGCATCCCAGGAGATTATTATTATTATTATTATTATTATTAGTTAGAGGAGTAAGCTGTTGTCATACTTAGTTTAGTTAGAGCTGGCAGCGACAGCGACCGTTCACTCCAATATAAATACAAAGTGTCGGTGGGCGAGAATACTGCCTACGTGTGTTATTACTGACAGGACAAAGCTATGTGGCTGACCACCCTGCCTCTTAACTGTAATTTGTAACTACTAAATAGAGATCCGAATCATGGGGAGGGGAGCTTCCCTCAAAATCCAAATCCAAATCCAAATCGTGTCATTACGAGCCTTTGCCTTTGACAGTATCCATCCTCAATTCCTACCAAAATTATGGGATCTTTCTCATCCTCAGCCTCTCCTCTCACTCATATTACTCTCAGCAATTTGCTCATTCTCCTGTTTGGGTTGTCTGAGTCCGTCCCCAGCGCTCCCGGATCAATAGCAGCTTTTGAAATTGTCAGGCCTCTTTCTCTCATGTTCTTACATTCAATCAAGATATTATACAACCACAACAAGTAATTCTCTCTTGTTGTCTTCATCCCTCCACCTCCCTGTTCCCCCAAACAAATAATCAATCCATGGCGGGGTTCAACAAGAACTCGCGCGGTGCTAGGAGAGGCTCCTCCTCCTCCTCCTCCTCATCCTATGTTTCCACGACCACCACTCTCCTCGTTGTGGGCTGTTGTCTTTTTGCCGTCTACATGTTCACCTCCTCCTCCTCCTCCTCCATCAATTCTACGCATTCCACACCCACTGGTTCCAATGTCAGCCACCGCCACATGCGCAATGCCGTCCCTCGCCCCAGAACCGTTCTGCGGGATCCTCCTCCTGTTATGGTTGAGGCTCATGATGACACACAGGGTGATCTCCCTGAGGATGCCGTCAAAGGACATCATGAATCTATCTCTTCCTCAACTTCGGGTCAAGAGAACCAACAACATGTGACCAGTACTTCAGCCGGGACCGAGGAGGACAGCCTTCCCGAGCCAGAGGCTGTGCAACATGAGAAGCAGCAGCAGGAAGAAGAGGTCGAGACACGTCGAATCAACCAAGAGGAGGTCACCCAACAACAGGATCAAGCCCAGGAGCAGCAACTCAATTCTGATGCTGCCTCCATCGCCCAGACCAATGAAGAAGAGCAGCAACTACAGGAACCACAAGCTACTGGACAGAGAAATGACGATCAGCAACAAATTGAGGAGCAGAATAATGAAGAACATCAGCAGCAGCAGCAGCAGAGTGAAATCAACAAAGAGGAGCAAAATCAGGAGGATACTAACAACAATGGAGCCCAGAATGTTATCGAACAAGTAATAGATGGGAGTCACTCCAAAGAAGAAGAAGGGGGCATCATAAGCCAATCTCAGATTGAACACGACAGTGATGGAACTACCGAAAACAACCAGAATTCACAACAAGAAGAACAACAGCAGGACCATCAGCAACAGCAACAGGAGCAACAAGAACAGGAACAACAACAAGAGCAGAGTCAGGAACAACAGGAACAGGTGCAGCCACAAGAGCAGCAGCAGCAGGATGAACAACAAGAACAGCAACTGGAGCAACAACAACAAGAGCTACAGCAGGACCAACAACAACAACAACAACAACAGGAGCAGCAGGAGGAGCAGCAACAAGAACAACAACAACAACAACAGGAGCAGCAGCAGGAAGAGCAGCAGCAAGAACAGGAAGAGCATCAGCAAGAACAACGGCAACAAGAGTCCTCCCAATCACAGCAGACAGAATATGAAAGTACTGTCGGAGGAAACAATGAAAACAATCAGCAAAATGAAGACAACCAGATTGTAAATGAGCCTCTCGAGGATGGCAGGACCCAATCAGTTGTTGCAGAAGAGAACAAGAGCGACAAGGGGACATGGGTTACACAGGCAGACCAGTCTTCAAGCGAGAAGGAGAGGAGGAAGAAGGAGGTACCATCACACGAAGGAGGAAACATCTCAGGGGGTGAATGGGAGTTGTGTAATGTCACTGCTGGACCAGACTACATCCCTTGTCTCGACAATGAGAAGGCCATCAAGCAGCTTCACAGCTTCGGCCATTTTGAGCATCGGGAGAGGCATTGTCCTGAGGAGAGCCCAACCTGTCTTGCTCCCCTTCCAAAGGGTTATAGGCGATCCATCCAGTGGCCTCAGAGCAGAGACAGGGTAAGAAAATCTAGTTTACAACTAGAGTTTAAACTTCCCCTTAGAAACTAGTGTTGCCTGCAAACTTATGTAAATGATTCGTGTTTTGTTAGATTTGGTATAACAATGTTCCCCGCACTAAACTCGCTGAAGTTAAGGGGCATCAGAACTGGGTGAAAGTTACAGGAGAGTACCTTACATTTCCTGGAGGTGGAACACAATTCATTCATGGGGCTCTTCATTACATTGATTTCATACAGAAGGTAAGGCTTCTTGCTTTATGGTTCTTCATTTTTATTTACCTCTGTATAATTGGCAAACTTCTGTTTTATTAGCGTGATGACTTGAGGCCTCTCCTTTATGAATTTGGTGCATATTTTCTTATATTTTTTTTAATTATTATACATATTTTTAACTAAATATGTATCATAATTAGTTAGGACTGCCTTTGAAAAATCAAATAGAATCATTCTCAGAATTGTGTGATTAAAAAAATCTTGTTTCGGTCTCCTACTCATTGCACTTTAATTCTGTATCTTATTGAATCTCCGGTTTTCTTGGTAGTCTGTGCCTGAGATTGCATGGGGCAAGCATACTCGAGTGATACTGGACGTTGGTTGTGGGGTTGCTAGCTTTGGTGGTTATCTCTTTGAGAGAGATGTGCTTGCAATGTCTTTTGCTCCCAAGGATGAACATGAAGCTCAAGTTCAATTTGCTCTTGAAAGAGGAATTCCAGCAATATCTGCAGTCATGGGCTCCCAACGACTGCCATTTCCAAGCAGAGTTTTTGACATTGTGCACTGTGCTCGCTGTCGTGTCCCCTGGCATGCAAATGGTATGATTCATATCTCTCTCACTTCTGTTTTTGCCCTTCCAAATTCTGGCTACTGTGGTTTCCTACTTTCCTAGTTAGTTCTAACGAGCTTGTGCTTGACTGAAAATAGGTGGCACGCTGCTTTTAGAGCTAAACAGGGTCCTACGCCCAGGTGGTTTCTTTGTGTGGTCAGCTACACCTGTGTATCAGAAACTGAAGGAAGATGTCGAGATCTGGGAAGGTGACCCCCCTCTCCCTCCAAAAAAAAAAAAAAAGAATCAAAACCAAAAGAAAAGACTTCTATAGATAGTGTCATGTATTTTTGGTGTGATCATCACATATGTTTATATGTTCAATTGAGTTGACATTAATGTTCTTTCCTATTTCAGCTATGACTGCTCTTACGAAATCTATGTGTTGGGAACTTCACACAATCCAGAAGGATAAATTGAATTCTGTTGGTGCTGCCATGTACCGAAAGCCTATGTCAAATGACTGTTATGAGAAGAGAGAGGATCAAACCCCTCCCATGTGCAAAGAAAACGATGATCCAAATGCAGCATGGTGAGTTCGTGACAACCTTATTTATCATATCTGCGTAGTTTATATGTTGCTGCAGAAACCCTTGCATACCGTTCAAACTTTGATTTCCTCTCCTTCTGCTGTTTGGCTTTTCCAAAACATTATGTGGCTAGCCCTGAGTACTCCACTGTTCTGACCCTATCCCTGTATCTTATAGTTCTTCTAACTTCTCTTCAATTACCACTTTAGCAAGATCCTCTGTGTTGATTTTTCCCCTATTGCTGTCACACGACGAATAGCCAGTAAATAGAGAGAAGTAATTTAATACCACAAAAATATTAAAGAAGAGAGAGATGATTTACTTTGTCGAAGATGCTCTCACACCATCTTGTTAAAGGTCTGACATCATATATACTAGATGTGGCAGACAGCTGAGTTGTATATCTGTTCTGAAAGATCCCTTTCAGCTGCAAATGACTCAATTCAAGTCTTCATGAAGAGGATTAGTTCATAATTCAGATGAAGCATATATTTCATGAAAAGCCTGAAATCTGCTTTACTTTTTCCAGGTATGTCCCTCTACAGCCGTGTATGCATCGAGTGCCTGTTGATCCATCAGAGCGTGGTTCACAATGGCCGCAGGAATGGCCTCGCCGGGTGCATGTGCCTCCTTACTGGATGAACAGCTCTCAGATGGGAGTCTATGGCAGACCAGCTCCTGATGATTTCACAAGAGATTACCAACACTGGAAACGTGTTGTCAACAAGTCTTATCTCAATGGTTTTGGTATTGACTGGTCCAGAGTCAGAAATGTGATGGACATGAGAGCTGTCTATGGAGGGTAAGGTCATAATATTTCATGGTAGTGCTGCTACTCTATTGCTACTGCGTGTTCATAAGGAGCTCATGATAATTTTATGCTTTTTTCTTATAGGTTTGCTGCTGCACTCAAAGATATGAAACTGTGGGTCATGAATTTGGTGAACATTGATTCACCAGATACACTGCCGATTATCTATGAGCGTGGCCTCTTTGGTATGTACCATGACTGGTGTGAATCTTTCAGTACCTATCCAAGAACCTACGACCTCCTGCACGCTGATCGTTTGTTCTCTCAAGTGAAGAAAAGGTGGATTGAAAACCGTTGTTTAGTTTTCATTTTCAGCTTACATACATTTCTGTCTTTGGCCTAACCAGACAAAGTCAATGTCTAAAAATTTCAGATGCAAGATTTTACCAGTGGTAGTAGAGGTTGATAGGATAACAAGGCCCGGAGGCAAGCTGATAGTTCGTGATGAATCTGGGGTTGTAAGCGAAGTAGAGAATATACTCAAGTCTTTGCACTGGGATATTCGCCTAACCTATTCTAGAAACCAAGAAGGGATCCTTTGCGCCGAGAAATCAGATTGGCGGCCTCAAAAGTTGTCATCTTCAGCTTAGAGAAAGAGGTGTTTTGTGATTGATTTTGTCAGTTTCATATCAGTTTCAGAACCTTTACCAGTTTAAATTTTGCAAGGATAGAGTATTATCATTCTAATGAAGAATTCTGATTTCTTTCTGCTTGTGTTTATGCATTTTGTATACTCTACAGACTACAGTGTATCTTGACAGGTTTTTTTAGTATACCTAGATATCCTTGCAAATCTGACACCTTCTCATAAAAAATAACAGGAAATCAATCAAAAATAAATTTCTGAAAATAAGAAAGCTTCTCATTTATTTGTCTTTATTTTGCCGCCACCCAAACTGGCAGATCACAAGTAAAACAACAATTATTCTGATTCCTTACACAACCAATAACAACTAGGAATCAGGGGGAATCACTTATTGCAAGCAGGATCTCCGTGCTTACTGGATTTGGTCTTGAGGTCCAATCCATAGACACTATACAGATTAGAGGCAATCAATTTAAGTAAACAAACATTCATCACTATATTAATTAATCTTAACCTTGTGCGGAGTAGAAGGACGACACGACCCTTTATAAGACTCCAACCACCAGAAGCACCTCTCGCTTAACGCTTGCAGGGTGACAATGGCGCTCCGCAGAGCCCTGGGTTCCCTGCGAATCCACTAGCACCAAGGCTTGCACTGTGCGACGGGATCATCCCGCTCAAATTGTTCCCCGACACATCAAACACCGTGAGCGACTGCAGGTCCAGCAATCCCGCTGGTATCGCACCCGTCAACCCATCCCCAGCCATTCTCACTTGTGCCAGGTTTGCCAAGCTTCCCATCGACACTGGTATCGTCCCTCCTAAGGGATTGTAAGACACATCAAACTCTGTGATTGTGTCCATTGCTGGCAATTCTCCAATGTCACTATCGATTCCACCGCTGAACATGTTTCCTGAGAGGTTTATAGAGTTGTAGTGGCCTACTGGATCGTTAGTCCCCTTGGCTAGCACCGGCCTGATCGGTCCAGTGAATTTGTTTGAATGGAGATCCACATCGGTGAGCAATGTCAGGTTTTTGAACGCTTTAGGTATGGTGGAGTCGAGCCCATTGTTGGATAAATTCAAGAAGGAGAGGTTGGTCATGTTGCCGATCCAAGTGGGCATTTCACCGATGAGTTTGTTGCTAGAGAGGTCAAGAGTGGAGATGGAGGTAGATGCCAGCCATTCAGGGAGTGGACCCACAAGCCCAGTGTCTGCCAGTCTGATCTGGAGGAGACCATCCAGTTGCCCGAGCCAGCTTGGCACGCTGCCTAGTTTGAGTGTAGGGTTGAAGGAAAGGATGATGTTCTGCAGATCGGGACGTTGAGAAAACTGTGGAATCGGACCGATGATATTGTTGCTGGATACGTCTAGGGTCTGCAGTAGATTCAAGCTGGTAATACCGGAAGGGATTACTCCGGAGAGGCGATTGTTACCGAGGTTGAGGTATGTCAGATTAAGGAGATTCCCTATTGAGCTTGGTATCTCACCCGTGATCTGATTGTTAGTCAAGTAGAGGCCCTGGAGGTTGCGAACGCGACCGATTGAATCTGGTATTCTTCCAGTCAATAGGTTACCTTGCAAGTTGAGGAACTGCAGAGAGACCATGCTCGAAATGGAAGATGGAATGCTGCCGGTTAGTCTGTTTTGATACAGATTGCATAGGTAGAGCTGGGTGAGATTACCGATGGATTGAGGAATCGTGCCGGTGAACTGATTAGCTGAAAGATCGAAATTTGTCAGCTGGCTGAGCACTCCAATATCAAAGGGTATGCCTCCGCTGAGTTGGTTACCGTGGAGATTAAGAATTTGCAGTCTTTTGAGCTGTCCAACTGAAGCAGGGATGGAACCAGAGAGTGCGTTGCTAGACAGGTCGAGTTCAACGAGATTGGGCAAGGAGAAGATGGAAGGAGGGATTGGACCGGAGAGGTGGTTGGAGCCGAGGTAGAGCTTCTGGAGGCGGAAGAGGTTTCCGAGGGCAGGAGGAATGGTGCCTGTGAAGTTGTTGGTGTCGAGCAAGAGAACGGTGAGACTGGTGAGGCGGCCAAGGGACGAAGGGATGGGGCCAGAGAGCTTCAAGAGATTGCTGAGGTCAAGAAGGGAGAGAGATGTAAGATGGCCGATAGCAGGGGAGATTGTGCCTGTCATGTAGGTTTCGTCAAGGGGGAAGCCGTAAGGGTCGAGGCCGTCGCCACGGCGGGTGAGGTTGACGACGCGGCCTGTGGAGGGATCACAGGCAACGCCGTCCCAAGTGCAGCAGTCAGTGGTGGCATTCCAGGTGCTGAGAAAGCCGGAGGGATCAGAAGTGATGCCGGACTTGAAAGCTAGGAGGGCGGAGAGGTCCACAGGGTTGCAGGCTGAGGAGGGGTAGGCGAGAGCGGAGAAGAAGATGAAAAGGCTTATTAGAATGCAGGATGGGAAGAGGAGGAGGGGGTTAGAAGGGGTTGCCATTGCTAAAGAGAGCAGATGATATAGATAGATTGTGGTGTGAAGAAAAGAGCTTGGATGTGCTCCCCTTTATATAGGCTGCAGGCTGCAGGGCATTATTAATATTAATTATTATTACAGGTTCAAAGGAAGGAAGGAAAGCTGGAGTTCAACGGCGGATGAGGCAGCGCGTTCAAAGGAAGGAAGGAAAGCTGGAGTTCAAAGGAAGGAAGGAAAGCTGGAGTTCAACGGGGGATGAGGCAGCGCAGCCACGCAAAGAGGGCTGCATTCCAACATTCCCAACCACATGCAACAAGTGGGGGTTGGGTGGGGAACGGGCTGCGCCCTGTATAATGTATAATTCCTTCACTGTTGTACAAGATAACGTTAGTTTTAACGCAGCACCGAAGTGATAAACCTCGGAATCCACCAAGGGGTATTCTTTGAATCCACAAAGAACGATCTCCGAATCCACGAAGAAATATTAAAGAGGAAATTTTATTGATAAAAAGATGTATTTCTTGGGGTTACATGCCTCTTCTTAAATAGAATAACAAATAAGACTCCTACTAAGACTAGAATTACAAAGAAATAGAAAGTATTAAATCCTACCCTAAAAAGATTCCCTATAATAGAGGAAACAAATCAAGAATCAAAATTGAATTTATTTCCGATCTAATTTAACTCTAACATTGAATATATTTTCTGATCTAAATTGACTCTAACTTTGAATATATTTCCTAATCCAAATTGACTCTAACTTTGAATATATATTCTAATCTAAATTGACTCTAACTTCTCCATGAATTTGCTCGTTATGCGTCCTACATCGAGTTTCCAGCAGCAGACACCCACACGAGACAATATTTTCTCCATCTAATCACAGTTGATCCATACGTTATTCTGGTTATCATTTGTTTGTCTTGAATGGCAAATGAAAATGATTTCAAATTAGATGGAAGATCTTAATTATTAGACTCTCGCAAGGAATGAAGTCACAGCTGTTTAAATATTATTGCAGCAACCCAGACAACAAAAAGTTTCTTGTGACGACGTGAGTAGAGTAATGGCGTCATGCCTCTGAGAGGTCCCTGCCTCAACATGATGTGTTGGGTTCCTCTCGGGTTTACAGTAAGTGTTGTTGTTTGCAGGGTGGGTGGAGGTTTTCGCTCATCATGATGTTAGTTTTATTCAAATCTTTGTCTACATAATTGTTCTCGGAAGATCTCGTTTCAGCCGTTGTTGACAGGGTCATACGACGCCAGTTGACGAGGTACCGGCTCTCTGCCTCTCTGGTAAGATCAGTGTCATATGCATCAATGACTAAGTAATTGATTTTTATGAAGGCTTACTAAGTCATTGTCACTACAAGCAAATAAACGTAGGATTTTTAGTTGTGTCTATCTTCCTCCCATAAAAGATGGTTTTATACATCTATACTGATTATTTTTCATATTACTCATGTATGTACCATGCTGTGATTGGATTAAAAGACTGATTGATCTTGTTTGCCTTGTTTGCCCTGCCAGCATGTGCTATAACAACAAATTTGGAAATGCATGTCATTACCCTTTTAAGTGTGAAAATCGCAAGATTATTACTTCACCTCTCTGATATGCACAACTGTTATTTTTTCTATTTTTACAATTTCATTGTCTATTGTGCATGTGTTACGTTGTCGTTTAAACCGTGGTTACCTGCAAATATACTCCTGAAATAGTAGCGGATTGGACATTTTTTTCTGAATCGAAAAGTTATTTCATTCACATTGTTTATCTCAATTTTTTTTATTAATTTCACACATTCTAATTATTCCAGAAAATCAAGGTGAACAAACAGCATATCGGGTAAATCTGACTCAGAAGATACTAAGTGTAGTAGGAAACACTATCTTCTATTAGCTTTTATTTATTTCACCCAACTTCTTACTGACAAGTAAAGCAAACCATTATCTTGATTCCTGACACAGCAATGGCGAACCAGGAACCAGATAAATAAATTATTACATGAGATCTCCGAGTTGACTGGAGACTCTACAGACTAGACTAGTACTCAGTCCCGGCCCCATTAACACTGGAGATTACAACTTAAACAATTTTCTAAGAAATAAACAAACAATGAGATACTAATTAATTCATCATCTTATCTAGCCTGGAGTCGTGCATGCAGAGTCAAAGGGACGACAATCGATTCCCACCACAGCCACACCTACTGCTTGCAGGGTGGCAATGGTGCTCCGCAAAGCCCTGGGTTCCCTGCGAATCCACTGGCGCCTAGGTTCGCTGTGTGTGCTGGAATCATACCGCTCAATTTGTTGCTTGACACATCGAACACGGTAAGCGACTGTAGGTCCAGCAATCCCGCTGGAATTGCACCAGCCAACCCATCCCCAGCCATTCTCACCTCTGCCAGATTTGCAAGGCTTCCCATCGGCGCTGGTATAGTCCCGCCTAAGTTATTGTAAGACACATCAAACTCTGTCAGTGTGTCCATTGCTGGCAATTGTCCGATATCACGATCGATACCACCTGTGAACATGTTTCTTGAGAGGTTTATTGAGTTGTAGTGGCCTAGTGGATCGTTAGTCCCCTTGGCTAGTACCGGCCTGATCGGCCCTGTTAATCTGTTTGAGTGCAGATCCACGTCGGTGAGCAACGTCAAATTCCTGAACTCTTCAGGTATGGTGGACTCAAGCCCGTTGTTGGATAAGTTCAAGAAAGAGAGGTTGGTCATGTTGCCGATCCAAGTGGGTATTTCACCGGAGAGTTTGTTGCTGGAGAAGTCAAGTGTCGAAATAGAGGTAGATGCAAGCCATTCAGGGAGTGCTCCTACGACTCCTGTGTTGGCTAGACTGAGCTGGAAGAGACTCATTTTACCGAGCCAGCTGGGAGGGCTTTGAAGATTGAGTGCAGGATTGAATGAGAGGTTCAGATTCTGGAGGTTGTTAAGTTGAGACACCTGGAGTGGAATTGGGCCGACTAGATTGTTGTTCGATAAGTCTAGGTCCTGCAGACTGGACATGCCTCCAATGCTCGAAGGTATTTGCCCTGAGAAGTGATTGCTGCCGAGGTAGAAGTCCGTGACATTGATCAGAGTCCCGATTGAGCTCGGCAACTCTCCTGTGATTTCATTGTTAAATAACAGGAGTCGTTTTAGGCCGGTGATGCTTCCGATTGAACCTGGTAGGCTCCCGGTTAATTTGTTGTCGTTCAAGCGGAAGAACTGGAGAGAGGTCATGCCGGAGATTGAGGACGGGATGCTTCCGGAGAGTTGGTTTTGGTTGAGATAGCAAAGGTTGAGCCGGACAAGATTGCCTATGGACTGGGGTACGCTGCCAGAGAGCTGATTAGCTGAGAAATCGAGATATGTCAGCTGGCTGAGCATTCCAATCTCGTAGGGTATGCTCCCGCTGAGCTTGTTAGTGTTGAGGTCAACCTTTTGCAGTCTCTTCAGCTGTCCGATGGTTGCAGGGATAGGACCGGAGAGCGCGTTACCGGATAGGCCGAGTTCGAGGAGATAAGGGGAAGAGAAGAGAGGAGGAGGGATAGGACCAGAGAGCTGGTTGGAGCTGAGGTAGAGCTTCTGGAGGTTAACGAGATTGCCGAGAGTGGAGGGGATTGGACCGGTGAGATTGTTGGAGTCGAGGAAGAGAGTGGTGAGGAGTGTAAGGTGGCCGAGGGAAGAAGGGATGGGACCGCTGAGCTGCTGGAGACTGCTGAGATCAAGAACGGTTAGATGAGTAAGATTGCCGATAGAAGGGGAGATTGTCCCGGCCAGGGAAGCATCACCGGTAGGACTGTCGCCGCCAGGGAGATTGAGGTTAACGACACGGCCGGTGATAGAATCACAGACAATGCCGTTCCAAGCACAGCAATCAGTGGTGGAATTCCAGTTGGTGAGAAGGCCGGAGGGATCTGAAGAGATGCTGGACTTGAAAGCTAGGAGGGCGGAGAGGTCGACAGGGTTGCAAGCGGAGGAGGAGTAAACATTAAGAGGGGAGAAGCAAAGGAGGAGGTTGAGAATTGAGGATAAAAGCATGTTAGAAGAAGAAGTTGCCATTGCTAGAAGAGAGAGAGAGAGAGGAGATATGTGAAGAATGACATGGGATGGGATGGGATGTGCTCCTCCTTAAATTGGCAGATCAAAGGAAGAAAAGTGCAATTCAAAGGAGGGCTGCGCAGCCGCACGCGCATGGCATTCCAACAAAACGGCGGGCCGGGGAGGATGGTGGTGGGACTGGGGCTGCGGATGATACATAATTAATTCCCTATCAATATTGCAGCAAACTAACTAAAATTATTATTGATTTGCTACTCTAGTTTCACTTTTGTAATCTTTTTACAAGCTGAATTTGTGGTGGATGCATAGTTACCTTTTAAGTTGTTAGTAGGGAAGCAGTCTTTTTTATAACGTGATGTATAGCCAATCGAACTTAATTCTACTACTAAGATATTATCTTTATCGGAGGTTGTAAATATTCATGTTGAACGAAAGATTTCTGAATTTAATTACTCCTTCATAGGCTTATTATGCCTTGATCAAATGCATGCTGCTACCAGTTAACGCACACTTGTTATAGTTCATTTGTGCAATAAAAAGACCAATTTTAGCTATTTTTTATTTATTTATTTCAGGCTTCATTCTCATATGATTTCCTTTTGTCAAGAACTCGTTCTTTTCCTTTTTGGATATCCAACTCCTCATTTATATTCTTATTATCATCATAATGTGGCCGTTCGCAGTTTTGTTCTGCCATTTTCAGCAACCAATTTGTAAAACTTTGTATATATAGGTACCTTGGTTACACTGGGTAATATCAACAACCAGTTTTGATTTACAATGTTCATTAACTAATTCTTTTCAAGCCTTATGTGTTTAAGTATCCATCTACACATGAAAGTAGAAAATACATATTTGCACGCATTTTCTTTTTTTCTTAAGATTGATCTAGTATATATTTTAAGAATCTTGATACATTTCATAGTTAAGTGGGAGAGGCATTACCTTCCGAATGGTGAAATTGCATTTCAATGGCTCCTTGAGGAGGACAGCCGTGTTGTTCTTGCTATGTGATCCATGATTGCAACAGTATACTTACTCGTTGCAAGTAGGGTGTGCTTGATGGGGAAGAATATTTTGAGGCGGAGATTAGAGGAATTTGTTAAAGGGTTCAAAGCCATCCATAGGGCTGGCTTTTGGTGGTAGTCCTTAAATTGAAGGGTATTTGATGTTTGTTATTCGGTTCATCCAATCTTCTAATGATAACGGAAATATGTTAGTTCATGATGTTCAGGAGATGTTGAAGGGATTTACGTCAATTAGGGTGTCTCATAGTTACAGAGAAGGCAAATAGATGACAAATGTAGTTGAGAATGAGTGCAAGATTAGAGTGGAAAATTTTTGCTGAGCTCCCATGTGCATGAGGTTAATTGTTTAAGACGAAAGTTACCAAGGTAACTAAAAAAAAGGAATCTTGATACACGTAAGGCAAACACACATATAGATTGGATTAAAGATGTGATGATAACCAAATATTTGACACAGCAGCAAACAGAGTTTCAAATTATCCAGAAGCTCTCCATCATCAGCCACCAGTGCTACTGCTTTTGTTCAAATTGAGCTGATTCGTATTACCACAAAGTGCAACGACCGGTAAACATCAACGGGTATGGCGTTGAACCAAACTTATTCTTGTATGGAGGCGATCAAGAACGAGCCAACCAAGTATCGGATGTATGTGATGCTTCAAAATAGGCTTGGGGAAGCTATGAAAGTTTGAAATGAAGATCCTGTGGCAGCTGATGGATTAACTGTTGCTATTTGTTGGCCCATGAACTGCCGGCCCATCTGATGGAGAGGCCCAGTTCACTTCCTACTTACCCGACCCTCGGTTTCTTTCCTCTTTTAGTCCGCTGCCTTTCGAAACCCTAGTTTTCTCTCCTCCCCCTCTCGACGGCTGCCTCGGAAACCCTAGGATCGATCTCTCGTGACGGCTGCCCTCTTCCCGATATATAGAAGGGTTGGTAGTAGCTCGAGGGAGGAGATCGAGAGGGACTTTGTGTGATCCTCTTCCCGTTTCTTTGTGAGGCTTTTCTCCGTCCATTGCTTTGTGCGATCCCCCCTTTCTTTGTGAGAGACTGTGTGGCTTTGTCCCCTTGTATCCTTGGTGGTGCACTTGAGAAGGATCAATCGAGACTGATTGAAGCAGGCTTCTGAGCCAAACGACGACATCGATCCTCAACAGTGGTATCAGAGACTCGTTGAGTCGTCGCCGTTCAAAACCGACGGTCGCTGTCGCTGGATCTCGCTGAGCCGCCGTTCCAGCGAGATCGCTGAGCCGAACCGTCGCCGCCGCCGTTCCGACCATCGAACCGCCGCCGCCGTTCCAGCCATCGAACCGCCGCCGCCGCCGTTCCGACCATCGAACCGCCGCCGCCGCTAAGGTCGAAACCCTATCCTAGGGTTTCGCCGTAAAGGGACCTATCCTGCGTTTACTTGCGATATTTGGTCACGAAATTAAATTTGGTCACGAAATTAAATTTGGTCGCTGAAATTAAATTTGGTCATTGAAATTAAAATTTTCATTTGGTCACGAAATTAAATTTGGTCACGAAATTTCATTTGGTCATTGAAATTAAAATTTTCATTTGGTCACGAAATTAAATTTGGTCACGAAATTTCATTTGGTCATGAAATTAAAATTTTCATTTGGTCACTGAAATTAAAATTTCATTTGATCGCTTGTCTTATTCTTACGTGTGAAGGATGTCCGCTACTAATCACTATGGTATGGTTCAATATGGTTTGGTTCCGCTCAACGGAAAATCGATTTTAGCATTTGGAAACAAAAATAAAATGTATTTTAATTCAACGAAGTCATTAGGGCTATTGGTCGACTTATTTGGCTTCGACCTTGAAGAAAAAAGGGTGAAATGAGCGAAAATGCATGTTCCACAATTTATTTGAACTTATCCGACTCGTGCTTAGAAAAGTTAGAATTTTGGAATCGCTAAAACCCTTTGGGATAAACTTGAAGAACTATATACGTAAACCTCTTTACCCAAGAAATGTTTTTGCTTGAAAATTTTTCAAATTTAGATTGGATATGTCTAAGGACATTGAGGAGAACCTAGATGTTTTCACAAAACTTATTTTAGACATTAAGTTAACCGGTGATAAACATATAGACTAATATACTCCTATTGCACTTCTAAATGCTATTCCTGACTCATATAGTGATGTAAAATCTGCTATTAAATATGGTAGAGATGAAGTTACCCTTGATATTGTGATTAATGGTCTTAAGAGTAAGGAATTAGATTTAAAACATTCTGGGGAAAATAAAAATTCTGGTGAGGTTATGCATGTGAGAGGTAGGCCTCAGAATAGGTCTAATAACCAAAAGAATGCAAGTAATGGGGAATCAAGTAAGAAAAAATTTGAAAATGGAAGGGGTAGATCTAAGTCTAGGTTTAAAGTTAAAAATGCTATAATTGTCATGAACCGGTCACTTTATTAAAGATTGTCCTAAATCTAAGAAATATCAGCAAAATGATCATGCTAATATGGCTGTCTGTGAGAGCAAAATGGGTGAAATTTTCATGATTAATAATCTTTGTGATTATGCATATTTGAACTCTGTATTGTCCGATTCTTTGTGTAAATCAGATTGGTTATTAGACTCTGGTTGCACTTTTCATATGACTCCTTTTAAAACATGTTTTCAAACTACAAGAAAATAGAGAATGGCTTTGTGTCAATGGCAAATGAAAAGAAAAGCAATGTTTTAGGAACGGTGATGTATGCCTTAGGTTTTCTTCGTGTTCGAGTTTACTTTGAAGAATGTTAGGCATGTTCCCGATTTAAGTTATAACTTGATCTCTTGTGCATCTCTAGAAAATGATGGTTTGGAGGAAAATGGGGTAAAGGGGTTATGAAAATTCGAAGGGTCTCTTGTTATTTTTATCACGAAAAATAAAATAACTTGTATGTTTGTCATGCTAAACCCGTGCTTGATTCTCGTTAACTCTGTGATAGGTGATAAATCGTTTTATGGCATAATAGATTAGGTCACATGAGTAATAAAGGATTAGAAATTTTGCATAAAGGAGGTCACTTTGGTAGTGATAAAATATCCACCATCCCTTCTCGGAATCTTGTGTGCTAGGAAAACAACATAGGGTCAGTTTTCCGTTTCTTCTTTTCCTAATCGGTCTAAGTGTCTTGATGTACTTGAATATTTGCATGCTGATGTGTGGGGTCCCTCTAGTGTTTCTACGCATGGAGGGAACCAATATTTTCTTTCCATAATTGATGATTACTCTAGGAAAGTTTGGTTTTACTCATGAAACAAAAATCTAAAGTTTTGATAAATTTAAAACTGGAAAATTATGATTGAAAACCAAACGGAAAGAAAATTAAAACTCTTAGGACAGATAATGGTCTTGAGTTTTGTAACAAACAATTGAATGACTTGTGTGCTACTTGGGGTATTAAAAGACATAAAACTGTTCCCTACACACCACAGCAAAATGGGGTTGCTGAAAGGATGAATAGAACTCTCTTAGAGAGGGTGAGGGCTATGTTGGCTACATCCGGCTCTCCAAGAAGTTCGGGGAGAAGTCGCTTTGTATCTGCGGCTTATTTGATTAATAGGTCTCCTTCGTTCCTTAGGAGGAAATGCCACGAATTTGTGTTCACGGGCAAACCTCTTGATTTAAATAACTTGAGAATTTTCGGGAGTGCTGGCTTTGTGCATCAAAGGATTGATAAGTTAGAACCTAGATCTAAGAAATGTGTTTTCTTAGGATACCCTTGTTTGGGTCGAAAGTTGATTTCTTTGTCATTTCCATTACGTAACTTAAGAAAACTACACTTTAATTTTCAGTTACAAAGAAACTTTAAATAACTCTCTTACAAACTCGAACAAAAGACACTACAAGTGTAGATCTCCTATTTTCGTGGGACTTTGCTGTCTTGGGGGCCAGCGTAATCCGTGGACCACCGAAGCGTGATCGTCGAATCGACGGGTTTAGTTGATGCTTCAAAGGAAACAAGAACTTCAAAGAAATATCTTAGCAAAGTAAGATATCTACTCTTCTCAAGAATAAGTCAAAGCTTAAACTCGAGGAATCTCCGTGTGGATCGTGTTCTTGAACTCCGGAAGTTTGAATCTCGATTGCCCCTTCGATAGCCGACCCCCCAAGTGGACGAGGAGGGTATTTATAGTCTTTGGGAAGCGTGCCCTCGGAGCAACACAAGTGTCATAAGTGCTTGACATTTATAGTTAGCGCGGCAGCTCGAGCTGTCTCGCTTATAGCGAGCACAAACAAGTGTCTCGCTTCGTGGCGAGGCACAAACAAGTGTCTCGCTTCGTGGCGAGGCACAAACAAGTGTCTCGCCGTGACGAGGCACAAACAAGTGTCTCGCTTATAGCGAGCACAAACAAGTGTCTCGCCGTGACGAGGCACAAACAAGTGTCTCGCTTCGTGGCGAGGCACAAACAAGTGTCTCGCCGTGACGAGGCACAAACAAGTGTCTCGCCGTGACGAGGCACAAACAAGTGTCTCGCCGTGACGAGGCACAAACAAGTGTCTCGCTTCGTGGCGAGGCACAAACAAGTGTCTCGCTTATAGCGAGCACAAACAAGTGTCTCGCTTCGTGGCGAGGCACAAACAAGTGTCTCGCTTCGTGGCGAGGCACAAACAAGTGTCTCGCTAGTAGCGAGACACATCAAGGTGTCTCGCCGTGGCGAGGCACAAACAAGTGTCTCGCCGTGACGAGGCACAAACAAGTGTCTCGCTTGTAGCGAGGCACCAACAAGTGTCTCGCTAGTAGCGAGACACATCAAGGTGTCTCGCTTCGTGGCGAGGCACAAACAAGTGTCTCGCCGTGACGAGGCACAAACAAGTGTCTCGCACTGTAGCGAGACACAATCTTCCCATATATTGACTTCTTGAGATTTCGACGACGTTGTCCTTCGATCTTCTCATAATTTAGTCATATTTGGGGTTCTTCAGCAATTTTTGATGCCTACAACCCTGAAGGGGTAAAAGGTTATAGGCTTTGGAATAAGAGTGAACCGGGGTTTAAGATAGTAATAAGTAGAGATGTTATTTTTAATGAAAATGAATTTCCTTGTTTATCTTTACTGCTCCTATTTCGAAAATGATGCTCCAAATGAGGTGGAGCAAATGCCTATTATTAATCAATCTGAATTACCTCCCGAAGAGAAATTGAATGATATAATTATTGAAAATCAAGATGAGATTATTCCTAATGAGGTGGAGCATAATATGCAGGAAATAGATAACATGCATGATTTGAATGATTATCAACTCACTAGGGATAGAAATAAAAGAACCATTAGGAAACCTGATAGATATAGAGATTGCAATTTGACTGATTGTAATATGTCCGAGTTTGCCTTTAATGTGTTTGAATCCCTTGAGTGCAATGAACCTAAGACTTATAGTGAAGCATTAAGGTCAAAATATTCTAAAGAATGGATTAGTGCTATGAAGAGTGAGATGGAATCCCTGAGAATTAACCAAACATGGAAACTTGTTCCTAAACCTGCTAGTTGTTCTGTAGTGGACTGTAAGTGGCTGTTTAAGGTGAAACAAGAATCTGAAGGTGTTAGGTTTAAGGCTAGGTTAGTAGCTAAGGGATTTACTCAAAAGGAGGGAATTGATTATGCTGAAATTTTTGCTCCTGTTATCAAATTCACTACTGTTAGAATTATGCTTGCTTTAGTTACTCATTTTAATTGGGAATTAAAACAAATGGATGTAACTACTGCTTTCTTACACGGTGACCTTGACAAAAATATTTATATGCACCAACCTGAGGGCTTTGTGGACCCTAAATTGCCTGATCATGTGTGTTTGTTAAAAAAGGCTTTGTATGGTTTAAAACAATCACCTAGGCAATGGAATATAAGATTTGATAAATGCATGCAATCTTTAAAGTTTAAAAGGAGTTCTGCTGATCATTGCCTGTATTATAAGAATATAGACTCGTACTGTATTTCTTTTAATTTATGTGGATGACATGTTGATTGTTAGCCCTTGTTTGAAGTCCATTGAGCATGTTCAAAAATGTCTTTGTGAAAATTTTGACATGAAAGACTTAGGCGATGCAAAAAGAATTCTAGGCATGAATATTATTAGAGACAAAAATAAATCTACGCTTAGTTTTAAACCAAAGTCCTTACGCCGAAAAACTTTTGAGTAAATTTGCTATGTCGATGCCAAATCGTGAATGTGCCTCTTGCTTCCCATTTTGTGTTGAGTAAGGATCAGTCCCCAAAACTAAACCGAAATAAATGATATGAAGAAGGTGCCATATTCGAATGCTATAGGATCACCATGTATCTCATGGTTAGCACTAGACCGACATTGCATATGCAGTTAGTTGCTTGAGTAGATATATGTCAAATCTGGTATGCCTCATTGGAATGCCTTGAAATGGCTTTTAAGATATTTAAAATCCTCTGTGAATGTAGGATTAACCTT
This sequence comes from Asparagus setaceus, assembly GCA_012295165.1. NCBI lineage: Eukaryota > Viridiplantae > Streptophyta > Magnoliopsida > Asparagales > Asparagaceae > Asparagus > Asparagus setaceus. Next base: position 82,385,841 of record CM022704.1, on the reverse strand, counting down.
CTCTAAGTGTTCAAGGTGTTAAACTAGTTGGCTATGTAGATTCCAATTATGCAAATGATAGAGATAATAGAAAATCTACTACTTCCTATGTGTTCACTTTGTGTGGCTCTTGCATAAGTTGGAAATCTCAACTACAACCCATTGTTGCTTTATCTACTCTTGAATCGATGCGTTCTGCCATGAAGCTTTTAAAGAAGCTATTTGGCTTAGGGGCCTTATATCCGAAATTGGTTTTCTTGATAAAAATGTGGTTGTATTTTCTCGATAGTCAATCGCTATTCAACTTTGCAAAAATCACGTGTTTCATGATAGAACTAAACATATTGATGTCGATTTCATTACATTCGGATATAGTTGAAAAGAGTATTGTGAAGTTGGAGAAAATTCCCTCGAATTTAATCCTACCGACATGGGTACTAAGTGTTTGCTGCTGAAAAATTTATCTCGTGTCAAAGAATTTTGAACTTTGACATTGGGTAATTTTTTTCCCTTGCTTTGTGTGTTGCCTTTGTGGCCTATTAACTTACTTTGTGTTTGTTAGTAGCTTTGTGATTTTTCCCTTTGAACTCGATGACCGCTTGGTAGAGTTCGGTCCTTTGTGGACTTGGCATGCTTGGTGATCTTGCCCGATCTTTGTGATCCGAGTTTACTTTGTGTATTCTCTTCCATTGCTTGTATCCTCTTTGTGATCATACGTAATGGTAATGTTATGGCGATGATGAGTCCTGCGATTCAGTATTCCTTTCTTCTGCACTACCTTGGGCCAAAGGTGGAGATTGTTGCTATTTGTTGGCCCATGAACTGCCGGCCCATCTGATGGAGAGGCCCAGTTCACTTCCTACTTACCCGACCCTCGGTTTCTTTCCTCTTTTAGTCCGCTGCCTTTCGAAACCCTAGTTTTCTCTCCTCCCCCTCTCGATGGCTGCCTCGGAAACCCTAGGATCGATCTCTCGTGACGGCTGCCCTCTTCCCTATATATAGAAGGGTTGGTAGTAGCTCGAGGGAGGAGATCGAGAGGGACTTTGTGCGATCCTCTCCCCGTTTCTCTGTGAGGCTTTTCTCCGTCCATTGCTTTGTGCGATCCCCTTTCTTTGTGAGACTGTGTGGCTTTGTCCCCTTGTATCCTTGGTGGTGCACTTGAGAAGGATCAATCGAGACTGATTGAAGCAGGCTTCTGAGCCAAACGACGACATCGATCCTCAACATTAACAATGTACAAAATACAAATAAGCGGTCTGAGAAGGTACGTACTATTACTACTACTAGTGATCAGTTTTTATAAGCTTTCTATGTCTGACCTGCTACCTGAAACAGGAAATGTTTGAAGAATATACCCAATGACGATGATAAGATGTAAACATTGTTCGCTAGAGGTTAGTTGCCAAAAATACACGTGAAAAAGAAGAGAAATTCTTTAATTGGGTCTGTAATTATTTGGGTATGGTAGCATATATAAACTGACATTTAAATTCATGTATCAACGTGTGCAAACCCCCAGTTATTCCCTCTCTGGAAGAATAGAATTCAAATACGGACCGACTACTTGTTGAGTTTGCAGCTTAATTATGTAAAGATTCTTGTTGTCTAGTATTTAAACCTCGGGACGGACACAACCCTTGTGACAAAGGGCAACCATCTAATATTTTCACTGCAAATTTTATAAAACAACACCGGGTAAATTAAAAAAGAAAAAAAAAGGGAAAAACTTACAAAGAAGAAGAAATAATCAAATGATTTATTTATTTATTTATTTTTAAATCACAAGTAAAACTGAGGATTCCTGAGCCAACCAGTATGAAATGGGAACCAGGGAAAGACATTAATTATTACATTATTATTATTATTATCTTCGTGTTGAGTAGACTGGTCTTCAATTCCAGTGCACCGACACCCGAAGATTAAAACTAAAAACAAGTCTCTTATAATAAATAAATAAAAAAAAAAACGAAGATGACAATCGTAACCACTAATGTGGAGTTGATGCAGAGTCAAAGAAAGATGGTTGACTCCCCCCCAATCGAATCCTGTCCTAGCGCTTGCAGGGTGGCAGTGGAGCTCCGCAGAGCCCCGGGTTCCCTTTGAATCCGCTAGCACTAAGGCTCGCATTGTGCGCCGGGATCATCCCACGCAATCTGTTATATGACACGTCGAACACTGTAAGCGTCGGTATGTTCAGCACTCCTGCAGGTATAGTTCCCGTTAACCCGTCCCCGGCCATTCTCACCACCGCCAGATTTTGCAAGTTCCCCATGGACTTCGGTATCTTCCCGCCTAAGGGATTGTAAGACACATCAAACGCTGTGAGCGAGTCCATTGCTGGCAATCCTCCCATATCTCCGTCGATGCCCCCGGTGAACATGTTTCTTGAGAGGTCTATGGAGTCGTAATGGCCTAGTGGATCACTAGTCTTTTTGGCTAGCACCGGTCTGATGGGACCCGTGAATTTGTTGGCGTGCAGATCCACACTGAGGAGCAGTGTCAAATTCATGAACTCTTCTGGGATCGCTGATTCGAGCGCGTTGTTGGATAGATTTAAGTCGGAGAGGTTGGTCATGTTGCCGATCCAAGTGGGCATCTTGCCGACGAGTTTGTTGCTAGAGAGGTCAAGAGTGGAGATGGAGGTAGATGCGAGCCATTGAGGGAGTACGCCCACGATTCCGGTATCGGCGAGACCGAGCTGGAAGAGATTTATTTTGCCGAGAAAGCTTGGCGGACTGCGCAGGTTAAGTGCGGGGTTGAATGAAAGGTGGAGATTCTGGAGGTTTGTGAGCTGAGATATCTGGACTGGGATGGGGCCTACCAGATCGTTGCTGGACAGGTCTAGGGCCTGCAGACTGGACATGCCGCCAATGGTCGAAGGGATTTTCCCAGACAGTCGGTTGTTATCGAGGTAGAAATCAGTGGCATTGACTAGGTTTCCAATTGAGCTGGGTATCTCTCCTGAGATGTGGTTGTTGCTTAGGTAGAAGCGCTGGAGGCTGCGCATGCTGCCAATTGAATCTGGTAAGCTTCCGGATAACTTGTTATCGGACAAGCGGAAGAATTGGAGGGAGGCCATGCCCGATATTGAAGACGGGATGCTCCCGGAGAGTTGGTTTTGGTTGAGATAGCAGAGGTTGAGGTGGGTGAGACCGCCAATGGAACTAGGGATGCTGCCAGAGAGCTGATTAGCTGAGAAATCGAGGTATGTCAGCTGAGTGAGCATTCCAACATCGGAAGGTATGCCTCCACTGAGTTTGTTAGTGTTGAGATCGATCTTTTGCAGCCTTTTAAGCTGCCCGATTGAGGAGGGGATGGAACCAGAGAGTCCGTTACTGGAGAGGCCCAGTTCGAGCAAAGAAGTAAGGGAGAGGATGGAAGACGGGATAGGGCCAGAGAGGGGGTTGAGGCTGAGGTAGAGCTTCTGAAGACGAACAAGGTTGCCGAGAGCAGGAGGAATAGTGCCGGTGAGGTTGTTGGTGTCGAGGAAGAGAAGGGTGAGGCTGGTGAGGCGGGAGACGGAAGAAGGGATGGGGCCGGCGAGCTCCTTGAGGTTGCTGAGATCAAGAACACGGAGATGGGTAAGGTTGCCGATGGAAGGGGAGATTGTGCCCGACATAGAGGTGTCGAGAGGGAAGCCGTCAGGGCCATCACCAAGGCCAGGGCGAGTGAGGTTAACAACACGGCCGGTGGAGGGATCACAGGCGACGCCGTCCCACTTGCAGCAGTCGGTGGAGCTGGCATTCCATGTGCTGAGAAGGCCCGACGGGTCGGAAGTGATGCTGGACTTGACAGCTAGGAGGGCCGAGCGGTCGACAGGGTTGCAAGCAGAAGATGGGTAGACGACGAGGGTGGAGAAGCAGAAGAAGAAGAGGCCAAGAATGGATGGGATGAAGAGATTGGGAGCAGCCATTTAATTTGGAGGAGAGAAGAGAGAGATGTTGTTTGATATGAATATATATGTGGATTTATTTATTTATATAGGAAGAGGAGGAGGCATATAAATGAATATATATGAATAAGAGGAAGAAAAGTCGACTTCAACGTCTCTCGAATTTCATGCATTCTATCAAAAAACAGTGTGTCCTCATGAAATGAAGCTTGGCCAGTTGGGGTTGGGCCGGGGTCAACAAAATACTGCCGCTGACTCGGTCTTCCTGTATGCACCAATTGAGAATGCCCGTATTAGCTGGCTGATATGATAGGATAGGATAAGGCATCTGACTGTATATATCGAGTATTTCACAGCGAATTAACGACTTTAATTCGATGCTTTGCAAGTTGCAACGCCCCCCGCTTACGACCTGCAACAAAATGTGGAATCATCAATCCACCGTTTCGGACTTTACTATGTGTGTTGTAATGTGATGAAGCATATAATCAAAGTCATCGAATATTTCATGTAACTTGTACGTTTTGGCCTCTTCTGGAAGGTTGAATTGTTGAGTTGAATCTAGATTATGTATGGATGCGTGACCATTCCCCGTAGATCGTTGAAGAAATTAACATGCGGATTAGTTTAGGATTATCAATAATCTAGAAAGAGATGTTGCCTTATCCATCTCTATGTATGTCTATATATGCATGTGGAAGAGAGTAGTCGCAGTTGAAGATTTACGGGATTTAGTCAAGTACATCTTGGAAGCAGAAGCAACATTAATTACGACAGTGTGACCTTGCATGATGTGATGCGATGAATGATGATGCAAAGGCAAGGCATAATAATTAACCAGAAGCGTGTGGTTCAGCATGTACCTGAAATACTCCCGATCGAGTAGAAGAAGCAAAACGTGAAAGAGGCTCCATCAATAATCATTATCCATGTCCTGTTTATTATAAGGAGGTGGTGGGCACTAAGATGTAGTGATTTGTATGATACAAAATCTCGCCAAATAAAATAAATAAATAAAATAAAAAAATCAACATCCTGGGCCCTTTACTCCATGTGATCTTGCAGTCCAAAAAAATCATTTAAATTCAGCATTGAGTAGATTTTAATGCCCAGACTGCAAGTTCAATCCTCTCCTTCCTCCTAGCTCAGGCTTAGCTGTAATCACAAAACAAAGTCCCTCTCCATGCTTCAATTTGCAGGGGTTGTTCAGCTCTAATGCACGATCACTACAACTTTATTAGAGATATGCATAAGAATATCCTCGTCTGTCAATTATCTCCATGATTATGGAGGCACATGTTAATTATGGATGATTGACCAAACTAATATGGCAAAAGACAAAGAATATGTGTAGGCGTTAAAAATTGCTTATCAGTACCCGAACAAGACTCGTAAAACCGACGATCCGTCCGACAAATAACCGTAACTCACGACGACGCTGACATTACCGCGAAAACGCGTAAAGCGAGTCGATGGGCGCATAAAGTGAGTTGGCAAGGCGTACGAGCCGACGAAACGACGTGTCGTGGAAGAAACCCGGCGACGAAGTTCGACGAGGCGAGTTGACTAAACTCAAACGCCGACGAGACGGAATCAACTCCACTTAATCCGTCGAATGCAAACGAGCCGTTTGAGCTCTGAAAGTTGATCGGATACGGACTCAAACACAACGGCGACATCACCAGGAGAAAACTAAGCCCGGAAGACCGAGAAAACGACGGGAAACGACGAAAACGGCGCACCTCGGCCAACTTGGCCGGCGAACCTCGCCTTCTGGCGAACCTCGCGGTTTGGCGAACCTCGGTTCATTCTGGCGAACCTCGCGGTTTGGCGAACCTCGGTTCATTTTGGCGAACCTCGCTTCTGGCGAACCTCGCCTTCTGGCGAACCTCGCGGTTTGGCGAACCTCGGTTCATTTTGGCGAACCTCGGTTCATTTTGGCGAACCTCGCCTTCTGGCGAACCTCGCCTTCTGGCGAACCTCGCGGTTTGGCGAACCTCGGTTCATTTTGGCGAACCTCGCCTTCTGGCGAACCTCGCGGTTTGGCGAACCTCGGTTCATTTTGGCGAACCTCGCCTTCTGGCGAACCTCTCCTTCTGGCGAACCTCGCACTTTTTACGGACCTCGTGTTCATTCAGTCGAACCTCGTGTTCACTTGGCGAAACTCATATTTTAGCGAACCTCGTGTTTACTTCCACCTCGGCCAACTTAGCCGAGGCACTCCTGGGCCAGTAGGGTTTGCCACTTTGCCGCAGGCACTCCTACCAACTTAGCCGAGGCACCTCGACTAAGTGGCCGAGCCACCTCGTGGCCGACACAAACCCCGACTTGTATAAATAGGGGGTCTTCTGGTTCGAGGCCGGAGGGAAGGGGCCGGATTTTTGAGGCGGATTTTGGGGAGAAGGGATTTTCGAAGGCTTCGGGGAGGATTTTTTGACCGAGGCGGGATTTTCTTGGACTTCGGGATTTTTCAAGAGTTCTCGCGAGATCCACGAGCCGTCAACGCACCGTTCCGAGCACCGGCGAGCATAAGTTCAGTTGACGTCAGATATTCAATCGCAAGGTAACTGAATTCGGGTCGAACTACAGATACCCTCTAGATTAAGCTTCGTCTTAATCTCAGGGATAGCGCTGTGATTTCTCCTAGTAGATCTCACCCGCTCCGGCGATCCTCTCCTTCGTGAGTGCGATCCCCGCAGGCGATCCTCTCCTTCGTGAGTGTGATCCCCTCAGGCGCTTCGTTTCCTTCGTGAAACGAGCCCTTCACGCTCAGTAGTTCCGTAACCGGGTTTCTACCAGGATCTGAATTGCGCGGTGGTCCACGGACGAATAAAAAGTCCCCGGCACAGGCGAAGAACCCACGCAAGCGAGGATCCCGTATAATAGAGATCCGAGCGTTTGTTCAGGAAAAAGTTATAATTTTTGTTTTCATTGTACGCCTTAAAATAAAAGGCATTTCTTTTGAATTTTGTTGTAGGCCAACGGGTAAACGAATTCAAGAATAATAAATAACAAACCAACTTTTCGCGAACAAGTCGACCGGATAAATAGAGCCAACGGCTTCAACAAAGAAGCCGCTGCCGCTAACCGCTGATCCCGATCCGGTCATCGAGGAGGTCGAAGTTCGAAGTTCGACCAAAAGAAGTACGAGGAATACCTCTCCTCCTCGTCCAGATCCAGTTCCCCCCGCAAGTCCAAGATGGTCTCCGCTGCAAGGAAGACTCAATCGGCCTCAAATGCGGAGGCGAGAAAATCCACCACCATCGCCGCCGATCGCAGACAACGGTGGTTCCCCGGCCCTAACAACGGCCAAATCTTTAGAACCCCTATCTTTGCGGGGTCGATTCCGCCAATGGCGTCGTGACTCTCCAAGAGAGCCCGCCGAGGCGACGCCGCCGGGCGAAACAATTGGCCTGTGCAAAAGAATCAATGGATGGGGTCCGCTATGAGGCGGATCTAAGATCCAAGTTGACTCGAGACTGAAGTTCGAGATCGTAGCCGATTCCTGCAGTGGCGATAAATGAATGGGTCCGAAGTCAACGGAACCGTTCTACGCTTCAGAGCGTATCCCGAAGCCGCGACGCCCTTCGCAAGCACGGCTTTGGTGCAACAAGCCCGCGAGTTGAAAAGGAGGTGGCCAAGAAGTCGCCAACAATCGGCTAGTTTGGAAGCCCAAGTCCGTCGAGGCTTCAACTCCACCGAACCCAAAGATTCAAGCCCAGCCCGCCGAAGCCAACTCGCTCCCGTGCTCAAATCAGAAATTGTGAGCACCTCAACAAAAGTGGTATTGACGCCGAAGTTACTTTCGGTGTCCGCACCCAAACTTCCGGCGAAGCCAACTATCGCCACGACCAGCAGGCTTACCGTCAAGGATCGCCTGGGTCCGCTAAAGGAATCGCGGGTCACTCCTGATACAGGGGGTCGCACCCACAAAGACAAGAAGAAATGAACATGCCGTCCCTTGATGCCATCACTCGACCCACCAATCAAGAGCCTTCGTGGACGACACGAAAGGCGTCATCACTCGGCTCTCTCAGCTGAAAGCCTTCGCGGACGACACGAAAGGCGTCATCACTTGGCTCTCTCACCAAAGCCTTCGCGACGACACGAAGGCGCCATCACTTGGCTCTCTCACCAAAGCCTTCATGACGACACGAAGGTGTCATTACGCGGCTCTTCGGCTGAACCCTTCCACGAAACGAGTCGATAGGCATCAATACTCGACTCGTTAACCGGGTGCCCTCGTGAACGACACCAAGCGAGGTTAAATTGTTCTTCTCTCGGTCGCCTGCATATGAAAGCCGAGATAATTAAGTCGGTCGATTATATGACCGCTTGATGGTGATTCATCGTTCGACAAGCTTATGTGCTCAACGTAAGTGACGGTGGCATAGGACTTGACCCCGACAATACGTCCATATCACATTAAATGAACAATAAGGTCTTAATATCTCCGCCCTTCACGATTTAAGACACCTTAAACTTAACAGTGTGGTGCACGTCGCCAATCCCATCTCATTAATAGTGAAGGAACAGTACAAACTCTAAGACCAATGATCGTTCTACACCTATAAAGGTAAATCCGACACGGCCGTCCATACCAAACTTTAGCCCAATCAGCGGTCACCACGTGAAAGTTTATCTGACTCACCCCTCAAGTCCAAATCAATTAAAGAGACAAGAATGCCCTCAGATCCCTCGTATAAATAGGGTACTGCTCAATGAAAGAGGTAACTAAGAATAAAAACCCTAACCCTTTTTCTTGTAAGATTTTTCCAACACAAAAATCCATTACTAACTTGACCGTCGGAGAGATCACCGGAGATCCCAACTCCGTCTTTTCACAGGTCGTTCTCCGGCATAACCAAATCCCTTCCACCCGTCATCGCTTCCAGGCACTAGAAGAGAAAGCGAGCTCCACGTCATAAGTTCAGATCAAAGCAGAGATCATTTGACTATGTGCATTTTTCAGCATCAACAACAGTCTATAGGAGAAAATGATGAGAAGATTCTACATTATTGTGACATAAAGGACAAGATTGGGAAACATGAATTTCATGCTTAGCCAACCTCTCCTTTGTAGGCAAATAATCAAGTAGAGCTAGCCAATCATGAATCGGATATTTAAGCGGAGTTGGTAACGCAACATGGAAGTGATAAACCTCGGAATCCACCAAGGGTTGTTCTCTGAATCCATAAAGAACGATCTCCGAATCCACGAAGAGCTTCGAATCCACGAATAAACTATAATAAGAGAAATTTATTGATAAAAAGATATATTATTCATTGGGGTTACATGATTCTTCTTAAATAGAAAAATAAAATAGACTCCTAATAAGACTAGAATTATAAAGAAATAGACAAGATAAATCCTACCCTAAAAGACTCCTTGTAATATAGGAAACAAATCAGTCCAAATTAAATCAAAATTGATTTTGTTTCCTAATCTAAATTGACTCTAACTTTATTACTAAAAATAAACTAAAGGTGATTATTTTCGGATTTCGACAAAACTGGTATTACTGATGAGATTTTAAAATCGATAATCGGTTGGCTCGTCTCGTCGAGATAGGCGATTTACATATATATATGTCGAATCCATATACGGGTTGGAAGATATGATTGTTTTTACGAAAGTTAATAATACGTATGAGTCGCATTTAGCTTCGTGATTGTCCCACTCCTCCATGAAATTGTCCGTTAAGCATCCTACATCAATTGGACATGACCAAAGACGCCGATAAGGTGTGAAACTTGATGGATGATTGTGAAGGACAGTGTATAAAGATCGACCAGAGAAGACTCTAGTTGTAGAAGATTTTCAAACTCTCCTTTCTGATATCTCAGAAAGATGTAGCATTCTAAGAACATTTGTAAACGCCGTAAAAGATACCCACAATGTACTAGGTTCTGAGAAAAGCCTCGGCCACCATTTAGCCAGAAGAGCTATATTGAGATCTTTAAGGTCAAAAACTCCTAAACCACCACTTTCTTTGGAAGCTCAGACCCTCTTCCAACTTACAAGGCAGTGCTCCCCTGATCTCCTTGGCTCCTTTCCAGAAGAATGATCTTCAAGTTTGATCAATAGAATGAAGGACCCATTTCGGAAAGTGAAAAAAATGACATATAATATATTGGGGGAGAGAGAGAGAGAGAGAGAAGTGACTTGACAAGAACAAGTCTTAAACCTCTAGATAGAGAAGTACCCTTCCAAGAAGCCAATCGTCTGTCTACACGCTCCAAAATTGGTTGCCACTCTGCATGGTTCAGAGTTTTTGATTTAATTGGTAGACCAATAACTGATTGGAAAAGAACCAAGACGACAATTAAGAATGGAAGCTACCACTTCTCCCACTTTGCTCGACTGGCTAAGATTGTAGATGGAATATTTGTGAAAATTAATCTTTAATCCAGAAACAATCTCAAATGCATAGAGAAGAACTTTGAGGTTAATCAAAGATCTTGGGTCTGAAGGCGCTAGAATGAGAGTATTATCGGCATAGTGTAGGCTAACAACATCCTTAGGCCAAGGAGAATTTCTTATTTTTTGGATGAAGCCTACACTCCCCGCTCTTGAAAGAATTTTTGTGAGACTATCAACCACAAGAATAAAGAGATACGGAGACGGTGGGTCTCCTTGACGAAGACCTTTAAGACAACGAATTGGGATCAACATTAATGTTGATCCATTGAGAAGAGAAACATCAAATAAGAGTTGATGGAGGTCAGACCTGAAAGCTACTAAGGACAATTTAGTTTCCAGTTTGAAAGTTGTAAATCAATCATCAAGAAAAAGTCATTTTGTCTCTATTTTCGAAAGAAAGAAAGTTACGGTGTCCTTGGTAGAGAGACATTGAGAGACGACCAGATGACATCGTCGGGGGCGTCTCCGCCGCCATTGAGACTACGGAAGCGGAAGAGGAAAGAGCGGTTAAGTTCGGAGGGAGTAAGAGAGAGAGAGAGAGAGAGAGAGAGATAAACATGGGCGCTCTCTGTTCTCTTTTTGATAGGCCCACTATTTTGGGCCTCTCTGGATTGGATCCCGGGCTTTTCTTCTGTAAACTCATTAATGCACAACCAGTCTCTGTTTGAATTGACTCATTGGCCCTTCAACATATATAAGAGGACCGACATCAATTTAAAATCATCTTTACAAATATATGTCATGTAAATGATTAATAAGTAACAGAATGGAGAGAGTGATACGTAAAAATGTTGAGATGAGCTTTCATGTGCATATCATGTAATCTTTTCTTTTATTAGCACTCGTCAATTCTCTAAACCTATCATAACGGTTCGTATGGGCAAACAACTTCATTAGCAATTCTCTAAACCTATCATAAAAATCTCAATATCTTTTTTCCAAAAATTTAAAATTAAAAAAAAAATCCAAAGTTGTTCTATGCTTTTGCTCAAGAAAGAATATATAAAAAGTAAGGACTAAAAGATCAATTCGGTCCCTGTACTAGGGCCTCATCTTCAAATTGGTCCTCGCACTTTAGTTTTTCTCAACTTAGTTCTCGTACCCCTTGTTAGATGCAAACTTAATCCTTTTGTAATTTTCCGTTAAAAATACATTAAATAAAAATTAAAAGTACCACTCTACCCGTCCCCCATATGTACTCCTTTTTCAGCCTCTTTGTCTGAAGTATATGATACTCCTCTTCCAGCCTTTGTATCCATGATGTCCCGTCTGTAGGCCCACTCGAGTAGAAAGAAGAGGGATCTGAGCAGAATCGACTTCGTACTTGGATCCCAAACCTTCACCTTCTTCTTATTTCCAATTCGCAAGGTTGGGCTCGCTTCTTCTTCTCATATTTACTTATTTAGTAGCTAATAAAATATAGACTTTTATTATCATTTTTGCGTTGGACAGATGAAACCAGAGGGGTGATGTTGGTAGGGCCCGCTCGCTCACTCTGGGCAGTCGTCCCCAAGTCTAAGAAACCCACAACCGCGACTCCACGATATCCTTAAGATGATCAAACACAAGCACCGTAATATTTGAGAAGGACTAAATGGGAAAGGAAGGTTTTCTTTTTAGATATTAGCACACATACCTACAAATTCTCCTTTTCCGAGCTAATTTAAGTGAGCATAGGAGAGTCAAATGCCCTTGTAACTCCAAAGCAACGCTGCAAAATACTTCGTTTTTGGGCGCTTGATTGATACGTAAAATTTTAAGGTTAGGATCACATTGTCCTTTCAAGTTTTATTTAACGGAATCTTCAACTGAGAGTTAAAATAAGAATAATGTTATATCTAACAAAAGATATGAAGAGCAAAAAAATGCAGAGACCAATTTAATTGTGAGACCCTAGTACAGAAACCAAATTGGTCTTTTAGCCTTAATTAAAGTGCAGTAGTCAACAAATGGACACATAGTAAACTCGTAAACTTAAAACAATGTAATACGTTTTCTATAAAAATTAGAAGATATAATTGACTCTTCTTCAACAAACATTTACAACCTAAAAGTTCCTTTCAAAATGATTACAAGTGCGTTTTTTTTTTTATATTAAACACTTAAAGACTTTTCTAATCCATAAAGCAGTCTGAACATGTTATAGAAAAATAAAAGTTACTACCTTGGAGGATTAATTTATTTTAGTCTCTAAATTAAGCACATCTAAAATGTTTTTCTTTAAATAACCCCTAAAGAAATGTTATTTTTCATCCAAACATAACTGAAGTTTCGTTGCACATAAAGAAAATGCTTCATTTTTCTATCGTAAGAAATGAATTGCTTATGTAACAAAGAAAAACGTTAAAAGAAGTTTTAATTAAATTTCCTAGACATAGGTTATTGATGCAAAATCAAGAATGACATAAACATATATTTCGACACAAGTGAACTAAAGTGAAGTGCAAATCCTAAATGAACCAAGTTAGCTCTTAATTTTTAACAGAATACATTTTATAGTTTTCTACTTGTATATTTAAAAGATTAGAATTTATCCTAATAATTAAAATCTTAATTATTGAAAATTATTAGTAAGGAGGTATTAATAATTTTAATTAGTTTTTATTTATGTATATAACTTATTGCAAACCATATTTTTAAGGGCTTAAAATAAAAATAAAAAACGTGTAAACCTACCAAAGAGTAAAATGAGACATGAGAGGATCGGTGTAAATAACATTCCATGAAGGTTGTAAAAGAATATACTTTAGCCTTTACTCTCTACCTCTTTATCCATGTATCCCAAAGAGGATCCTTCCAATTCTTTTTAAAAAGCTAAATGGAATTTACCATCATACCCCTCAATCTTTTGTTGAGGTGAACAATGGTCATCCAAGCTTTTGGGTACCCATTGTTGGTTTTAATAATATAGAATAGATTTCAAAACTTGGGGGTAATAGGGATATATGAGAGATTTGAGGGATACACATGAAAAAATCTCTTAATTTTTTCGCTCAAAACTCTCCGCCGACGATCGAAAATGGCTAACTATTGTAACTTTCTCAAATTTTTGTCAAAGTGTCACCGACCTTAATTTATAATCTGAAATGATAAAGAGATGTTGCTAGGAGTAAAGTTCCGTTGGAGGAAGTACAAAATCTCTTCAGGCTTATCCTCTAAATGGTGAACTTATTCAGAGGGAGAAAGAATGCTTACTTCAGTACATGAAGCTTTCTAAATTTGAGCTGAGTTTCTATAAGCAAAAATTAAGACTTATGTGGATTGATAAGGGTGATGCTAACTCAAGTTTTTTCCACTCATATCTTAGGCAAAAAAGGCATAATACTAAAGTTCTTGCTTATATAATGATGTTGGGTTGAAGCTTACTGATCAAGAGTTGATTATTCAGGAAGTTTTGGGGTTCTATCAGAAATTATTGGGGACTGAATTGAAATGGGTTTCTGAGATTGATCCTGCTATTATAGCTAAAGGGAATGCCCTATCAACTACTCAAATGAATTCTCTGTGTTGTCCTGTTACTGAGAATGAAATCCTGGCAGCATTCAAATCTATTCCTTTAGGCAAAGCACCTGGACCTGATGGTCTATCTTGTGGATTTTATAGAGCTGCTTGGAGTGTGGTCAAGGAGGAAATTATCTCTGCTGTTCAGGAGTTCTTTTCTTCTGGCAAACTTAAAGGAGGTATGAATGCAACTACTATAACACTTGTGCCTAAGGTCAAAAATCCTACTAGGGTTAGTGACTTTAGGCCAATTTCATGTTGTAATACCATCTATAAAACCATTTCAAAAGTACTCACTTTTAGACTTCAACCTCTCATGAGCTATTTGATTAGTGATAATCAAGTAGCTTTTGTTAAAGGTAGGTCTATTGTGAGTAATGTCTTACTTAGTCATGAACTTGTTAAACATTATGGAAGGAAAGGGTTATCTCCTAGGGGGATGATTAAAGTTGACATTAAGAAAGCTTATGATTCTGTTGATTGGAGGTTTCTTAGAAGTATCCTTGTATATGTAGGCATCAAAAATTGCTGAAGAACCTCAAATATGACTAAATTATGAGAAGATCGAAGGACAACATCGTCGAAATCTCAAGAAGTCAACACATAAGAAGATTGTGTCTCGCTACAGTGCGAGACACTGGTTTGTGCCTCGCCATGGCGAGACACTTTGATGTGTCTCGCAACTAGCGAGGCACTTACTTGTGTCTCGCCACGAGCGAGACACCTTGATGTGTCTCGCTACTAGCGAGACACTTGTTGGTGTCTCGCCGAGAACACCTTGATGTGTCTCGCAACTAGCGAGGCACTTACTTGTGTCTCGCCAAATGCGAGACACCCAGAATACTTAAACGGGCTCTTGAAGGGTCTAAATCAATGCTGATGGGGCCCACTTGACTTTATCAACGCAGAGACGCTCGATATTTTAATGGGCGGTTACCGCGAAAATCGCCCACTAAGCGTGATTTTAGGGCATTTAATCGTGCCTTAAAAGCGTGAAACCGTTACAACGGTGAAGGGCGACAACGCCTCGCCCGTCGGTGGCGACCCATCTGCCTCGCCGCTGGCGGCGGACCTGCTACCGCCCGTGGCGAGCGGCATAACCTGGCGGCTCGGTGCCGCATGCTAATGTGGAGCACTTATGACTTGTTTCTTCAGAGGGCACGCTTCCCAAGGACTATAAATACCCCCTACATCCACTTGGGCGGGGATCGGCATTTGGCAATCGAGATCAAACAAAAATCGAGCTTTTGTAAGGAGAGAGAATCCAAGCTTCCAAAGTTCAAGAACACGGTCCAAGCGGAGATTCCTCGAGATTAAGCTTTGCCTTAATTCTTGGGAAGAGTAGATATCTTACTTTGCTAAGATATTTCTTGAAGTTCTTGTTTCCTTTGCGAAGCATCAACTAAACCCGTCGATTCGACGATGTTGCCGCGGTGGTCCACGGTTCGCGTCCCGACACGGAAAAGTCCCACAAAAGCGGAGATCTACACTTGTAGTATCTTTTGTTGAGTTTGTAAGAAAGTTATCTAAATTCTTTGTAGCGAGAATAAAAGTGTAATTTTCTCTAGTTTTACAATGGAATCAACTTTCGACCCCAACACGATGGCGACCACAGTGGGAGCCAACGGTCTCGAGCCCGAGAACGTTGTGTCGCAGCCTTGCAGCGATCAAGCCGACCTCATGGTCGATGGACTGGATTATTTCTTCGATCAAGCCAAGTTCGAGGAATATCTCTCCTCTTCTTCATCAAAGTCCTCCTCGCCCCGCAAGCATCGGAGGATTTCATCTCCAAAGAAGGAGGTTCGTTCTGTTGGGAGGCGCAATGAATCTCAAACAGAGGCGATTTCCCCTGACAACAACACCCCGGCGGATCTCAAAGCCGGGAGCTCTGCTCAAGTTGACTCTTTTCAGAAGAAGGAGTCATTCAACAAGATCTCAACCGCTTTGACGAAGAGGGCTCGTCAAAGACAGCGTCAAAAGATGGCGGACAACTTGCCAAGGCCATGGAATCAGCAGGCGGAGTTCATTACAATCTGAACTCCGCGTGATGAGGCGTCAGCAATCTATGATGCCTCAAGTTCAGCCCCTCAACACTCCTCCCAAGGAAGAATGGGTTCTCGTCAAAAGGACCCGATTGACAAAAAAGGAGCGCGCCCAAAAGCGTCGTGCATTGCTTTCGGCGCCGTCGTGGATTGTTCGCAAGGCACAAGAGTCAAAATCAACGGGGAATCGACCCAAAATCACAAAATTTGGGTTCCAAAGTCGACGCCCAAATCGGCCAGAGGTTGCCTCGCCGCTAGTCTTCGGTAGAGGCGGTTGAGCGTCTGGCGCCCGGCGGCCTAAAATTTACCCTGCGCCAGCGGCGGCGGTGTAAAGCTGTCTCGCGCCAGTGAGCGGTGTAACTGCCTCGTCAGCAAGGCGGTGCTTCATGCCTTAGCGGAAAATGCACTTTTCCTCCTCTTAGTCCACTTCTTACGGCAATATACCAGCGGCGAATCCTTCAACCGGTGTTGATCGTCTTGGTCCAAAGTCGGGGCGTTTGAGTCATTCAACCCGCACACAACAATGTCACGAGCAAGCGGGACTTACATAAGCCTCAAGAGTTCCTATCGCATCTCGTTTGAGCATCCCTAAGGGGTCCACGAGGTCGCTGAGGAAACAAAGTGACTTCGCAAAGTCACAAAAATGATCAAACCACGGTAATTCATGCGAAGCAACTTCGGATGATGAAGCCAGCGGCGGAAGTTGTCTCCCGAGTCAAATGGCCGGCGTCCCCAAAAGCGTGTCCTCGGTTAAGAACGCGTTATACTTGGGGTGACAAACCATATCAACTATGCCATCGGTGGAGGTGGCAACACAAGAAAGAGAACGATTGATGAAATAAATTGTTCTTGTTAGGTGTGCACAATTAATCAAGGCGTTCTTGTCGGGATGTGCTGTTCGAATCAAATGCTCAACCACAAAGAGCTTCAAGATTCGAGAGGCTTTCCCGCCGATAGCGGAAGACTTCAGCGAAGTCAAGGCGACCCGAAGAAAGAAAATCTACCATCGAACCGGCGAACTTCACGAAGTTACTATTAACATGGTAAACAAAGGGAAAGCACCGGCGATTGATGAAGATCGGACTTTTCCCCGAGGAAAGGTCGGTCTCAATTTCGAAGAATGTCCGGTGCAATTGCGAGCTCGCGGCGCATTGACTATAGAAGAATGCATGAAGGAGATTCATCAGAAGATGAAATTTCCGGCCTTTGCTCGACAATAGCCGGGCGATCTTGTTTCAAGTATGAGTCGTCACCATAGGAGGCTTTACCATTACTCGATGTCACGGCTCAAATGTTACAAGAAGCCTTAGCCAAGCAAAGAGAAGAGCTTAAGGTGAAATGAGAACGAGATGGAGCTAGCTATGCAGCGGATGAGGGAATTGCAAACCCATACGGTTGCACAACACGGGTTTAGTCAACGACTGGGTCTAGTCAACGGCACGGATCTAGTCAACAAGATGGAGCTATCAATCTTGATACCCATAATGTCGAAGGCAGTGATTAGGAGATAGATGAACACATTTATGCCGATAAACCTCCTAAGAAAAAGGTGTTAAGCTACCCAAGGCGAAGTATTCCAATTCCTCTTACTAGGAATCATCCAAAACAAGCGAGGATGAAAATGAAAAGATGAAGGAGCTTGAAGGCAAAATTAATGCTTTAATGATCGCCAGAGGTTAAGAAGACCGAATTCCGTGTCCATATCCAGAGAGTGGGATTCAATCCCTTACCTTGAAATTGGTTTGATTAATTTCACACCTTTTGGCGGGAGGGTTAGCCTACACGACTTGATCTATTTCAAATCTCACTTGGGGTGATCTCGGAAATGAGCCTTTGATGATTCGGTCATTAATCGGTACCCCAGGGAGCCTTGATTGGTATCGAAGACTCAAAGGCTGGGAGCATTAAGCTGTTGGAGCGACATGGAAAGCTCTTTTCTCGATAATTTCTTTGATGATGACACGAAGTTTCCATTGGAACTCTCCTAGATGAGAAACAAAAGGTGGGAGACAATTGACACCTTCGTCAAGCGTTTCATAATAAAGCTATGAATTGCGAGATCAATTCTTGAAGAGTTCATATTGAAGACTTGCCACAACAATCTTTCTATAGAATTGTTGGAAGTCATGGGGTTACACCACCAACCACTTGGAAGGAATTGAAACTCAATGGTGAAGAAGCGAGCGGTTCATCGGGGAGAAAGAAGAATGAGAGGTGAACCCACAACGGTTCCCTCAAAGCCAATTTTGTGCCTCGTGGCAAAGGAAAGGCGCAAGCTAATCTTTGTTGAAGCAAATCGGGCATTCCAACGGCAACAACAAGCTTCTGCAGGCAACACGGTGAGGTTTCAACAAAACCTCAAGAATTGCGAAGGCTCAGGATGCTAGGTTCCAAAAGAGCTATACTTTCAAAGAGGAAGAAGTGCAGTTATCTTCAAATACCTCTTGGATAACAACAAGATCAAATTGCCTCAATCACAAATCAAGAAGAGGCTAACAAGACCTCAGATCCCAATCTTGTCGTGCCACGAAGGGTCCATCATCCGACCAAGAGTTGTTTTGTTCTTAAAGACAAAATTCAAGCTCTAATCGATCACGGGAATCATAGCGGCGAAGAAGGAGAAAGTTGGTTCAAATATGGTGGCCATCAACTTTGGATCTCTACTACCCATGCCATATTCTGAAGATTGTCCACGAGGTTAAAGTCAAAGCGGTCAATGATGATCCACATGGGCAGCGTCGAGAAAGGGTTGGTATCATACACGGCTCTAATGGCGAAGTACTTTGGATTCATCGAGATCTTATTCAAGATGAGCAATGGGCGGGGTCTTCTTCAACACGGAAGTCAAGCGTAAAGGCAAGCTCGTGCTCATATTTCGGCAATTCGGAAGAGGGTGGCGAAAAAGCTCCAATTCTTCGTCATCGAAAATGAACATGAAGTTCTCGTGTGAAGGTAACCCGGCTTATGCTACGAAGTGGGCATAAATTGATTATCAATACCGAAATTCGATCGAATGCCAAAACTCTAGCAGGCTGGGGTGGCAATGACTCCACCAACACAACACGAAAGTCGGCAACAACGGAAGTAGCCAAAGAGGATACAACCAAGCGGAAAGATAAGCGACCTCAAGAGGTGCAAGTCGGCGGTCCGATTTAATCATCCGATTAGGAGGGACAAGCGGGAAGTTACGGCTCATCATATCGCTTCGACGTTATGACCCGGTTAGCCAACATTCGGCGAGGATAACTCTTTATGAGTTACTCGTCTTTCTAAAGAGACTAGAAGCCTTACGAGGCGTTAGGCGATTGAAGCTTTATCACTCAAGTCAAGCGAGGTTAGGAGAAGACCGAACAACGCAACTTGGCGACAACACAATTTCCTTGCATAACCTTTGCGAGAGGATATGCGGTGAAAAATTCAAGCATGACAGCCATTATACTTCCTTTGGGTACATTGGCTCGATTCTTGTCAGCGGGATTCAAGTTGATCACGGATCTGCGGTCGACATTATGCCACTCCGGTTGATGTATCATCTTGGAATTCCGGCTAGCAAGTTGGCTTCTCGAGCCGCGGTGATTTATGGATTTAATACCGGTGGTCGGACCTTTGGGTAAAATCCGGATAAAGTGCGGCTTGGAGATCTCAAATCTGAGGTTACATGTTATGTAATCGATCACGAGACCATTATAATCTACTATTGGGTGGACCTTGGATCCACGGTAGCCTTATAGTCCCATCCACATTACATCGATGCTTGAAGTATGTCGACACCGATAATGTGGTCAAAGGCGATGATGCGGATAAGCAACCATTTAAGGGGTTAGAAAATTATTTTCTTGACTCTCTTTTGTATGGTCTTTGAATCCGATCTTGAACCATCGGCCCGAGTGCGGACAGCGGTAATGAAGGCGTCTGAGGCGGGCTCGATTCGATGGAAACTTTGTATTTAATGACATCGAACCTCTTGTAATCGATCTTGACGAGCTGAATCGTCGGAGAAAGTTATGTGGCGACTTCTTAGATGAACATATAATAAATGGCGATTTAGAGTATGTACATAGTGTTGATCTTATGTCACGGTATTATGCGAGGGATCATGATGTGCATGTACGCTCGTCATTGAACGAGTGAAGAAATGCCTTCAAAGTTCGGCGGGATCAACATTCCTCCTTCCTTTGAAAGATGCAAAGCAAACAATCTTTGGAAAAGGAAGAAAATCTCCACCACAAGATTATTGTGAGGAATCAAGATAGCAACGACGATCCGTGCAAACATTTTTCCAAATATAGCTCACAAGCACCATTACATGAAGAAATGGGGATATAACCGCTGCAGACTGGTCTTGGCCGGGGCGGTATTGGTTCGCCTCGACCCTCTCATGTTAGAAGGAAAGCCCGATCGTTATTATGAATATAAAAGGGTCTGGCTATGTTTCTTCATCCTCGGCGAATCTTTGTTGGCAAATTGATGATCATGGCGGCTCGTCGATTCTTGACACAGGATTGGATTTTAGTCTTGGTGAAGTGTTCAAGGGGCTAATGTCCAATATGACCACAATAAGTCCCTACGGTCGAAGAAGATGATTATTTACGAGAATGGGAAGACCCTTGGACTTTCCATCGAATGTTGATTGGAGATAGGTTTGAACAAAGAGAACCGCCACCAAGATGCAGCTTGTTCAAGTTAATATGGGTGATGAAGATAATCCGAAACCCATATTAGGTGAGTGGTAGTCTTCCTCGAGAAGAAAAAGAGAATTGATTTCTCTTATTAGGAATATATTGATGTATTAGCTGGAATTATGAAGACATGCACAGGCTTGATCAGTAGCGATGCATCGACTTAATATCAAGCGGAATCTAAACACGTGAAACAACAACGTGAAGATTTCGTCCATAAATTATGGAAGCGATCGTGGCTGAAGTTAAAGCTCATAAAATCGGGCTTTATCGGGGAAGAGCAACATCAGTTAGATTCGTAAATATTGTTCTGTTCTAAAAAGAATGGGACAATTAGAGTTTACATCGATTTGAGAGATCTAAACTTGGCATGCCCTAAAGATGACTTTCCACTCCCCATCCGAGGCGTCATCATAGATATCGTGTGGGTTTGAAAGAATGTCATTTATGGGCCGGATTCTGGATATAATCAAATCAAGATGCATCCGGCGATGAGAAACATACCTCATTTGGGCCTCTCGGCATCTTTTGTTATCCGTTATGCCCTTTGGTGCGAAGAGCGAGGAGCTACTTATCAGCGGGCAATGACAAATATTTTGAAGATCATCTAAGAAAGACCGTCGAATGTTATGTTGGCGATTTAGTAGTGGCGGGATAAGCGATCATATTAAAGATCTCGGGGCGGTATTTGAACTTATGCGGGGTCATCAATTGAAGATGAATCCAACTAAGTCATTCACAGGAATGGCGGTGGTAAATTCCTTGGTTTTGTCGTCACGTCAAAGGGAATTCATATTGATCGGACAAGGTGAAGGCGATTAATGAGTTACAACCCGAAGAATCTCAAAGAACTTCGAGAGGGTTGCAAGGGAGATTGGCTTACATAAGGCGGTTTATTTGAACCTTGCGGGCAAGTGTCGGCCGTTCTCCAAGCTAGCCAAGAAGGGTGTTTCATTCGTTTGGGATGATGCTTGTCGAAGGCTTTTGAAGATATTAAAATATATCTATCAAATCCTCTGTTCTCGTCGCACGAAATCGGAAGGCGTTCTTGATTTATGTCGGCGACCAACCATTCATTAAGTGCTTTATTAGCACAAGATGATGATAGCGGTCCGCGAACAAGCGATATATTATTTAAGTCGGACAATGGTGGTGAATCCGATATCGATATCGAGAAAGAATGCCTAGCTTTGGTATTTGCACTCAGAAAATGCGTCATTACAGTTGGGCCGGGCGATACATGTCATCTCGGATGTTAACCCAATTCGGTATTCATGACACAACCGGCTTCTTTGAATTGGCGATTAGCGAGATGGGCATTACTCCTTTATGTCGACATCCACTTCAAGCGGCGAAGTCGGTGAAGGGACAAGCGATTTGTGATCTTCTAGCAGCGACCGTCGTGATAAAGCTATACTTTATGAAGATTTACCTGACGAAACCTATGAGGTCAATCACACTTCTCATGAATATGTGTGGCAATTATATTTCGACGGAGCGTCCCGCGCAACCAATGTGGCGAGTGCTCCTAGATGTTCTAAGATTTCTGCTGGAGTCGGAGTTGTCTTAGTTTCCCCGGAGAAACACGTGATGCCTCGAGCTTATTCATGGTGAACCGTGCTCTAATAATGTGGCGAGTACAATGCATTACTTATTGGACTCGGTTTTGCGAAAAATTTGGGGTCGAATATCTCGGCGTTAGGAGATTCTCAACTCATAGTTAAGCAAATTCGTGGAGACTATGAAGTTAGAAATCGGTTGATCCCATATCATGAAGCGGCAATAGAGATGGCGAGAATCATTCAAAAGTTTCTTCATCGAATATATACCACGGCTTGAGCGCTTATCTTGATGCATTGGCGGCAGGCATTTCATTGGCGCAACCCCTCAAAGCAGAACAATTAGTCCTTTGTGAGGACACACCAACTTTTCATACCGAATATATTTTGGATGTCAAGAAACACATGCTACTTCAGCGGGACTCGAACTTGAGATTGGCTTTCCTATTATAGATTATGTCTTACGGTATTTTCTGGGAAGATATAAAAGAAAGGGAATCTATCAGAAGAAGAGCAGAATTCTACTACAGACATCTCGAACACTTTATCGTCGTACATATGATGGATTGTTACTCCGATGTCTTTCGACCAAGGAAGCGGAAGAGGCACTTAAAGAAGCACATGGCGGCACTTGCGGTGCGCATCAACACAGTCCTAAGGCTGGGAGATAGACTAAGAAGGTTAGGCTATTATTGGCCGACCATGATTAGAGATGCAATTGAATATGCGAGGCGATGTCATGCGTGTCAAATACATGCAAATTACATGCATCGACCACGGAAGATCTGCACCCGTCGGCTACTTCTTGGCGTTTGAAACATGGGGAATGGATGTGGTAGGACCCATATTCCCCGTCGACAAAGGTGATCGCTTTATTTTGGCAATTACCGACTACTTCTCTAAATGGGAAGCAATTCCACTCAAAGAAGTCAAAGCGAGTCTTGTCATCAAATTCATTAAACACCATATTATCTATCGATATGGTGTTCGAACAATTGTGCATGACAATGGTCCTCGATTCATCGGCAGCGTCGGATCTGCGGCAAGTTGAGAATACAAGACATTTAGATCCACGACTTATAATCCCACCGCAAATGGTTTAGTGAAGCCTTTAATAAAACTATCATCAAAATCTTAGCAAAGCTAGTCAAAACCAATAAGCGATTGGGATGATAAGCTTGGTGAAGCTCTTTGGGCATATCGCTTTCTGATTCGAACAGGCGGGATTCACACCATATTCCTTAGTATACGGATGTGAAGCTGTTTTGCCTTTAGAGATACAAATTCCGTCACTTCGTGTAGCCCTTGCGATAGGGATGACAAGCGACGAGCAACATCAAAAGCGTCTTGAAGAGCTTGAGGTGTTAGGCGAAGCGGCAGGAGCTCAACAACAGATTGAGCTATACCAAGCCAGAATTTCCAAAGCCTTTAACAAGAAAGTCCGCTATCGGAGTTTCAAGGAAGGAGACTTGGTACTCGCCGTCCGGCGACCGATGATTCTCAATTCCAAGAAGAAAGGCAAATTCCAGCCCAAATGGGAAGGACCGTTTATAATTGATACGGTCTACTCAAATGGAGCATATCGCTTGATCACTCAAGATGGTGACAAGTTAATGATGCCAATTAACGGAAAGTTCCTGAAGATATATTATCCCTAATATATTCAGGATAATTCGTTTTCGCAGTATTGAATGATTTGACTTGTGAACAGTCACATTCATTAAGCTCTCATTCGGCTGAAAATCTTAAATGATTGAAGCCACCGATAATATTAACACCTATTATTAATTTCTTTCATGAAACAGGGTTCGTTTTAAGCCCCAAGAAGACACAATGGGTTCGCTTTTGCCCCAAGAGAAGACACAATGGGTTCGTTTTAAGCCCCAAGAAGACACAAAGGGTTCGTTTTAAGCCCCAAGAGAAGACACAACGGGTTTGTTTTAAGCCCCAGAGAAGACACAACGGGTTCGTTTTAAGCCCCAGAGAAGACACAATGGGTTCGTTTTGCCCCAAGAGAAGACACAATGGGTTCGTTTTCGCCCCAAGAGAAGACACAATTCAAAAGTTTATGTATTTATTACATAGCTGATTATATTAAATCTACGCCTATTTATGCGTAGTAGGTGTTATTCTGTCCTGTCGGGGAATAAGTCGGCGTCTAACATGCGCCGGGTAGTCAATTCCCGTGATAATTGATAAAGCCTACGTATTCAATATCGTAGTACAAAGTCCGAGAGAATTTATTCTTTTAGCACAGCGTTATATGTAGAGCGGACTTAGATAATCTACATGCTAGCCCAACTCAAGCGGTAGTTGGTAAAGGCATATCAAATCCGTTGATGGTGAGGGTTTGCCAAAATCCTATTGAAATTATGTTTATTTGTTCAAAGCAGAATAGATGAAAACATGATAAAAGAAATTTTATTTCATGTAAAAGTGAATTACAAAGTGTTGGCAAAAGCTAACAAAAGTGTTCTATGAATATATTTGTGACAGCGGATCTGTTCTTCCGACTCAGCTTCGATCTGGTATTCTTGTTCCAATTCTTTCTCGAGAAGGACTGGAAGCATCATTAATAGTTAGAAGTTGAATAATCTTGATCGATTCGTGAGACCTTTCATCGATGCTTTCAATTGTTACGCGGTTTGGAGCAAGTCTTCTCGAACTAGCAAGATCAATTTGCGGAAACGCAGCGCTTCTTCGGTATCTTCGAGCTTTCTTTAGCGGCGATCTCAAAGTCGTCGCGTCTCAGGAGCGGACCAAGTCGGCGTGGCTTCATTCCGTGTATTCAAGCTTGCCCTTAGGCGGATTGAGCTTGCACTTCTTGTAGTTCTTCTTCAGCAGTTCTTGGCTTGATTTCTCTAGCTTGTGTAATAGACTCAACTTCGAGAAGAGATATAAGAAGAAGTACCCCGGACGAAGTCTCAAGTTTATTCAATTCTGTTCTAGGTGGATCGAGATCTTACGCGATGGAGTTAGCCAAGTCGGAAAACCCTCCTCTCTTATGAAACTTACATGCCGATCGAGGAGCCGCTTATTGATGAAGGAAGAACCTTTATTCACGACCTTTTCAATCAATTTATTGAGAAGGAATGTGAAACCCTCGAGCTCTGCGATGACCATCTTCTACGGATCCTCATCCGCCATTAAAGCTTTAATTGTGTCATACGGTATGGAAGGAGCAGCTGTGAAAGAAAAGTGTAAGCTTAGGATTCGAACTCAAATTTAAAAAATCAAGATTGGAAGATATACCGATACGGCTAGAAGATCCTCCACAGAGTTGTTTCCACACTCATCGATCGGTTTGGAGAACCACGAAGTTGATTCAATTTCAGGTTGGATAGCCGGTGGTCTGGGTGAATAATAGGGCCTTCAATTTGAGTTGTTTGCTCCATAGTTGGTTGTTGGTCTAAGTGAACCAAAGCGGTCGAGGTTCGGCTTGAGTAGTTGGTGGTCGAGGTTGAACAAGCGGACTCTCAAACAGATGGATACAATGATGGACTCGGTAGGGAGAACAAGGGTTGAATCTCCAAATCTGAGACCGCAGGAGTTTGTTCTCTGATGGTAGTAATGAGTCCTACAGTGAGAATACCATCAAGTGTCAATTATCCGTTAAAAAGCCGACAAGACTTGGGCGATAAGACCGTGCCGGAAGAGCTAGCTTCTGATGGATTCCTACGAGTAGATTCGATAGCATCTCGTAAATCGATGTGGATCAAATTCGAGAAAGAGATCATTTGGCGAAGCTTTGTTCAAATGACCCTCGAAATTCTCTTCATGTGCGGGCTCCGTTGGCCTCTGGCTTTCCGCTGTGACATCAACAATACGCTCTGGGTGTTAGTATACACATATCTATATATATGAGAATCATAATAACATATATGTACATACCAAGAGCGGTTCCGTGGGTTGATGATTTATCAAGCTCTCCTTTGAAGGCTGCTTCTCCCTCAATCTGCTCTTCCATCACTGCGATTCTGATGTATTAGTGCTTCAATTCAATGAAGGAGAACAAAAGTAAAGTTCAAATCTCATACCGGGGAGTTGGCTCGGTGGCTAGCAGCTTGCGCTCATTTCTTGGAATTTTTCTAAAAGAATATGAAGCGTTAGCAATAAGTGGAGGAACCAATTGAGACTCTTTCATGATTCTAAGTCGCCATCGGATGAAATGGTGCATTACTGCGGCGGCACCTTCGAAACGAAGGGGCGTCAATGTCGGTAGGTAGTGGTATCTTGAATATCACGATCCATAGCTTGGTGTTGGATCATCATAAGTGAACACTCTTGGAGGAGAAGGTTCATTTGGAACCTCGCCTTCTTGAGATAAGAAAAAATGGAATAATTAATAATCATAGATGAAATGGTAAAGTCAGAGATGATGAATCTGAGTCATACCTTCTCTTAGAAGCGGAAAATCGGTGTCTATCGCCTTAGGAGTTGGTGATTTTGGGGATTTAAATGCGATGAGGCCTATGCGACCTTCTTAATGCGCATTATTGCGGCGATAGAAGCGGAGTATGAGCGATCGGTGATGGGCGAGCCCTCTTCGAGTATAAGCTCGGTCATTGCTTCTTCTTCTTCTACCTCTTCTTCTTCCCTGTCTCGACCGTCATCCGGTGGGGATAAGTAAAACGACCTTCGGCGAGGCGTTTCAAGGGCGCTTGGAGGAGGTGGAACACGAAGAGGGTTTGACTGGTACATCTCGTCGGCTGGAGGCCGGTGATGGCACTACAACCGCTCAGTGGGACCTCTGTGAGCGAGCAGTCGTTTCTTCTTCTTGAAGTGTGGGCTGTATAATCAAATTCCTCTTCTTCACTCTCTTCTTGGGTGACCTTCTTCTTGCCTTTTGATTTCTTTGAAGGGCGAGCTCGTTTGGGGAAGCACGGGTTGGTGTAGGCTCTGTTATGTTCTACTTCCGTGGGAGCATTAGCCGCAATGAGCCATTTGCGGTATAGAAAAGTCATCTGAAGCTTAACCGGAGGAGGCCCGAACTTGGCATTGGTGCGGCCGCTTATGTTCCAATACGGTGGCACGCTCAATAAGACCTCCATGAGTCTTCATTCCCGATTTGGATTCGATGTAGATTTGATCATAGCGAATTGGCGGGAGAAGCGGCATGGGAGATAAGGCTCTATGTCGCAGAATTCTTCACCGGAAAATCAGGTAACCGATCACGAATGTTCATTAGCCATCTGAAACAACCAAGATCGAATAGTTCGACTTCCGCTAGGCGGCATCTACAAGCATGTCATCATATCGGCTGAAAAGTTCGGGAAACATTTAAAGAATTCCCAACTCTTGGCAATTACGAGTTGGCGAGGCGCTTGGACCAACGTCGCTTTCCATTTACATTCTTCCAATATCGTAAATAAGGCGGTTGATAATCTACTATGTCGGGGCCGCCATCGATCCGACGATGGAGTACGAGCCAGCCATCAAATAAGTATCACGGTAGTTCTACTTTGGCGGTTGGGATGTCGCTAGAAGACCCTTTGCCCTTATGTAAAAACCGAGACTATCGTCCGAGTCCACCATGAATATCTGCCACCATTCTTGGGAAGAAGAGAAAGCGGCACGGCCGTGACCAGCTCAACGGTGGGAAAAGCACTTCTAAAGGCGGGGCATCACGAAGATTGGTGCGGGACTACATTTCTTCAACCGGATAGCCAAGTAGCCCGCCAAGAGAGTTTGTGGCTTGATCTGCTTTTGTAGTTGCCACAAGAAAGTCTCAAACCGTCCCCTTAGAATTTTGCCCTCGGCATATGGGGTAGTGAAGGATTGGGCATTGATCTTTGCAATCGGCTTGTTGATGGCGAAGGAGTGGCGGTTTTACGTTCACTTACATCCTCGTTATCCTCTAAGTTGGAATAGATAATCGTGACTGTTTATGACTAATCTGCGGAAGCCTCTAGCCTTCCGTCCACTTGTCGCTATTGCGGCTTGATAGTGGCAAGTTAGCTCCACAGAATTTCATAAGCGGGTGATCTCTTCTCTTTCATTTCCTTCAATGCGTCGATTCTTGGGAAAATATTCTTGATATGGTGCTTCACCCATTGGAAGACCGAAACCTTCATCATTTCATGAAGTGGTAGACCCAATTCCCCATTTTTCGTCGGGAAAGTGTTGCTATCACGGGTTGTAGATTTCCGGCAATGCGAGGAAATGATCTGGTGGGAGGAATTCCATACATGCTAGCGGATGGGAACATATAATCAATTTCTTTGAGTTCCGACTCCATCGATTAGAGCGTAAATGTCATCCGTGTCCACCATCGATTCGTGATGAATGTACCCAACCGAAGCACCGATGAGATTTCTTAGGAGGCAACTCCTTCCTATTTTGGCTAGCGATTCTTCAAGGTGTCGGCTTTGACCATCAGTTCATTATGAGGTGTCTTTGTCATGACCTACAAGGCGGGTAAAGCACGAGCGTAATTTTGTCACTAGAACACAGGCGGCATCTTTACCAATATATCCGCGGTGTATCGTTCCATATCCTCAGTCAACCTCCAAGACATATTCCTCTTAAGCGATAAATTGCGCGTATAAAGTGAATGATCTTGGGGCAAATGGAGGTAAATAAAGATTAGAGCCATCACCTTCATACGGCCATGGTTCGGTCACGAGCAGATAAAGCACGGATCCATGAGAATCCCCAAATAAATAGTTGGACTTCCTCATTATCTCGTGGATCCGGCATTTTTTGTCGATGGCGTCGGTGATCATTCTTAAGTAAATCACGGCGATCACCATGTTCTAACGCTTCCAATAATGCGGAGGCATTTGGACCGGCGGAGGAGCATCGGTCACTAGTGGCATCTCTTGAGAAAAGGGAGTATTGCAAATCCACTTGGCTCATGAACATTGAATGCCGTAGGGGAAACTCAGCGCAAAGCACATATACACTTATAAGTCGCGGTCAAAATTAACATAAAAATGGCTAAGTGTTGGGGCGCGGCTTCGCCCGGTGGCAGATTCAAGCTGCTCGCCAGCGGCGATACAATCATAGCTTGTCATAAGCAATGAGAGCAGTCTAACTGACTTCGCCCGAAGCGAGCGGTTTCAAGCTACCTCGCCGGCGGCGAGGCAGTCCCAACCGTCGCCCGAGCGAGAGCGGCCTCAACCGCCTCGCAAACCACGAGACAATGAAGCTTTGTTCGTTGATTTGACAGATGTTTTGGCTATGCAAAACACTTGTTTTAGCCCAGATCCACACAAAGGAGGACCTCGACTCTTCTCAAATGCCTCGCAAAGGAGAACAAATGAGGATTTTATACGATTCTATACAAAAATGCAAACTTTTCAACCCAAAATAAATGCATATATTGAGAAGAACTCACCCCCAAAAGGCAGGATCGGTTCTTCGACATCGAGAGGTTTGGGGAACGGATTGGCAGGGACCGCGAGATCTTTTGGGAGACATGATAAAATCGATTTTTTGGCTTGAACAAGAGAAAAGCTAGGGTTTGATGAAAATCCGAAAGCAAGAAGCTTGAAGAGGCCTAGGGTTTGATGAAGAGGCCGGATCGTGAAAGTCGAGAGCTTCGGTTTGATGGGGAAAATCGATCTAAATCGATGGGATCCTAAGAAATCCGAAGAAACCCTAGATCTAAAGAGGGGTTTTCGAGCAAACTTGGAAACTTGAGAGAGTAAAAGGGGATTCTTGGGTTAGTAGAAGATCAAAATAGGGTTTGGGAAGGTTTGAGAAGATTTTGAAGTACCGGAGGCGGGATATCGTATGGGGTTAAAACCCTAGGTATCGGGTTTATAAAGGCTGGGCACCGCTTCACTTTCTTTGAGCGAGACACCTTAGGCTGCCTCGCTCAAGTTCTTCAGCGAGACACCTTGGTGCCTCGCTCAAGTTCTTTGGCGAGACACCTCATCTTTGCCTCGCTCAAACTCTTTGAACACCTCATCTTTGCCTCGCTCAAGTTCTTTGGCGAGACACCTCATCTTTGCCTCGCTCAAGTTCTTTGGCGAGACACCTCATCTTTGCCTCGCTCAAATTTTCTTAAGCAAGACATCTCATCTTTGCTTGCTCAAACTCCTTTAGCAAGACCAGTTGCCTATTTCGCTTTCTTCAAGTGGGACAATCCCGATATTGATAATTATTCTCCGTCGGAGATTCAAGGCGGTATATTCAAGATAAATTGGTTCCATATTACATCTGAAGCTTCCACGGAAATCGATATTGAGAAAACGGATGGCGCTTTTTCTCGAATGACTCTCAAGGCATTCAATGCATAAGTGGTGACTTTCAAGATGAAGATGATTAGTCCAAAATCGACTTGACATTTCAATTCATTCAAATACAAATGCAGGTTATTGATCCCAAAATATGGTCGTGACGGCCGTAGCCGGGGTTCGGCGAAGCAAAACACGGGCCTCTTCTACAAAGTTCAACGATGAGCAGTAAAGAGCATCTTATCCAAAGTATTCGGACCCTCGATAAAATCTGAGAGAAGTCGAAAACTTTGGAGAATTATCTGTAGGCATCAAAATTCTTTGAAGAACCTCAAATATGACTAAATTATGAGAAGATCGAAGGACAACATCGTCGAAATCTCAAAAGTCAACACATAAGAAGATTGTGTCTCTTCTGATCGCGAGACAGTTTAATGCCTCGCCATGGCGAGACACTTGTTCATGTCGGCGATAGCGAGACACTTGTGTCTGTCTGCTTCTGGCGAGATAATCGCTACTAGCGAGACACTTGTTGATAATCGCCACGGCGGGAACACCTTGATGTGTCTCGCAACTAGCGAGGCACTTAATCTCGCCAAATGCGAGACACGAAATATAGCGGGCTCTTGAAGGGTCTAAATCAATGCGATGGGGCCCACTTGACTTTA
Source organism: Asparagus setaceus (assembly GCA_012295165.1). Taxonomy (NCBI): domain Eukaryota; kingdom Viridiplantae; phylum Streptophyta; class Magnoliopsida; order Asparagales; family Asparagaceae; genus Asparagus; species Asparagus setaceus. Next base: position 82,354,914 of record CM022704.1, on the reverse strand, counting down.
TCAGCGAGAGAGGCGTTGAGATATTTTAATGGGCGGTTACCGCGGCGAAAATCGCCCACTAGGCGTGATTTTAGGGCATTTAATCGTGCCTTAAAGCAGCGAAAACCGTTACAACGGTGAAGGGGCGACAACGCCTCGCCGGTCGGCGACCTCTTACCTCGCCCTGGCGAAGGCGGCCATTCTTACCTCGCCGGCGAATAAGCCCATGACGCGGTACCCAGCTGCTTGCAAATGTGGAGCACTTATGACTTGTTTCTTGGGAGGGCACGTTTCCCAAGGACTATAAATACCCCCCTACATCCACTTGGGCAGGGGATCGGCATTTGGCAATCAGAGATCAAACAAAAATCGAGCTTTTGTAAGGAGAGAGAGATCCAAGCTTCCAAAGTTCAAGAACACGGTCCAAGCGGAGATTCCTCGAGATTAAGCTTTGCCTTAATTCTTGGGAAGAGTAGATATCTTACTTTGCTAAGATATTTCTTGAAGTTCTTGTTTCCTGCGAAGCATCAACTAAACCCGTCGATTCGACGATCGCTGCCGCGGTGGTCCCGCAGTTCACGCGTCCCCGCAGAAAAAGTCCCACAAAAAGCGGAGATCTACACTTGTAGTATCTTTTGTTCGAGTTTGTAAGAAAGTTATCTAAATTCTTTGTAACTGAGAATAAAAAGTGTAATTTTCTCTAGTTTTACAATGGAATCAACTTTCGACCCCAACAGTATACTTAAAATTCCTATTAGGTTTATTGGTGAATTATGGAATGTGTGAGCACTCCTATGTATTCTATCCTTCTTAATGGCATGATGCATGGATACTTTAAAGGGATGAGGGACTCAGGCAAGGAGATCCATTGTCTCCTTATTTATTTGTTCTTTGCATGGAGTATCTTACAAGAAGCCTGAAGGGGTTAGACAGAGATCCTAGTTTCTCTTTTCACCCCAAATGTGCAAGGAATAAGATATCACACTTGCTGACGACCTTCTTCTATTTGCTAGAGCTGATGCTCAGTCCTTGCTTGCTTTAAAAAAGAAGATTGATGAATTTTCAATTGCTTCTGGGCTTATTGTTAATCCTGCAAAGAGCAATCTGTTCCTAGCTGGTGTTTCTCCTGCTATGAGAGCTTCTCTGTACATGCTACTTGGTTATGAGGAGGGGGTTTTACCAGTTAAATACTTAGGAGTGCCTTTATCCTCTGCTAGAGTGTCACATATGCACTGTCAAGAGCTTGTGAATAAAATTCAATCCAAAGTTAAAGCTTGGGGGTCTTATAAGCTTACTTATGCAGGGAGGTTGGAGCTTGTGAAATCAGTCTTGTTCAGTATTCATACATACTGGACTGGTGTTTATTTACTTCCTAAGAGAACAGTTCAGCTTATTGATAAAATTTGTTGTGATTTTATTTGGGGTTCTAGAGAAGGAACTCACAAGATTCATTTAATCTCATGGGAAAAAAATGTGTATGCCAAAAGAAGCTGGTGGCTTGGGGTTGATTCAGGCAGAGGTATGGAATAAAATTGCAATGGTAAAAATCCTTTGGACAATTCATATGAAACAAGATGTATTATGGATTAAATGGCTTCATGAATTCTACCTAAAAGCTTATTCTATTTGGGAAGTGAAAGCTAGAGCAGTTGACTCATGGTTCTGGAAGAAAGTTCTAAGTATAAGGGACTCGTTAATTGAAAAAAGTGGATCTGTTGATGCTGTGTTGGTGAACCTTGATCATTGGACTTGTGCTGGTAAGTTCTCTATGTCTAAAGCTCTTCATTATCTACACTATAGAGATCTACCTCCTGTCCTATGGTCTGACATTGTTTGGAAAGGGATTGCTGTTCCTAGGCATTCCTTTATTATGTGGATTACTATGTGGGGAGATTATTGGCTCAAAGTAGACTTATGCATCTCAATATAGTTCATGAGAGCAAGTGTATCTTGTGTCACCATGGGCATGAGGATTTGGCTCATATATTTTCCAATGTCCCGTCTCTGCTTTGGTGTGGAAGAAAATACTTTCTTGGCTTTGCATTAATAGGGATCCTTTACCATTTCCTGAGGAGATTGCTTGGTTTATAGCTCATGCTAAAGGTAGAGCTATCAAAAAGAAGGTTGTATGTGCTGCTTTCGCTGCTGCTTTGTATCAACTTTGGAGAGAAAGAAATGCTAGAAGATTTCAGTCCTCAATTAGCAGAGTTAATACCATTGTGAAGAGGATACAGATTGATGTTATTGCAAGAGTGTTAAAGAGTAATGTTTCTCCACAAGTTCAGTTTTGGATTTCAAATTTATAGACTCTTTGAGATTGGGAGGAGATTTTATAATTTTTATTTTGAGAGTTTTTTTTTTTCCTTAGAGGTTGTATAGTGTAACTGTGTATGGCCAGTTTCTTGTGCATGTTCACAAACGCATAAAGGTTGAATGGAAAATTCATTTACCTAAAAAAAAAAAAAAAGAGATGTTGCTTTATAAGTAAGTCAATATGGTAATTCAGACCATCTTGGTAGCCAGCCAAGATGTCACGTGCATCACACGCAGTACCGGAGAGAGTTTTGAATGTTTAATTCTGCCCTCGCTGTAGGCGGAAGGCCCAGATTGTTTGACATCGTCGCTTTGTTAATCTCCCTTCTCTGTCTTAAAAAAAGAAAAAGTAGGGGAAACAAAAAAAAAGGCTGAGGGGGAAAAAAAAATAGCGATCTGAGATTTTTATACTCCCCTCTCTCGTTCTAGCTCTCGATTCCTTGGACTGGGTCCAAATCAGCGTCGCCCCGTTCTCGATCCCGATCTCGATCTCAAAAGGGAGGAGGGCAAATGGACGCCATCAGGAAGCAGGCAACCAAGCTCAGGGAGCAGGTTGCCAAGCAACAGCAGGTCATCTTTGCCCTTCATTCTAACTGATCCTAGGTTTTCTTTTCTTTTTTTTTTGCCATTTATATTTCCAGATCTGTTGATTTTGCTTATTAGTCTACCAGCTCAGTATTCGAATAATTATTCGCCTAGGGTTTTACAAACTTATCTCTCCGGTCTTCTATTTGCTCCATTGGGTCTAATTATTGGGGGGGAAACCCCCCGCGTTATCAGGATGGATGTAAAATTGTTAGATCTGCCCAAGGAATCATCCTCAATTTGGTTATGTTAACAGCGGTCGTTTATTAGATATATTGGGTGACTGGGTTATCTATATAAGAAAAGAAGGTATTCAGTTGAAGAACATAAGGAGGCATGAGTAGCATGCACAAACCAAACCATGCCCTATTAAAACAGTGCTTTCTTTGGAAACCTATGGCTCTTGTCTCTGTCTAATTAGTTTAGGACTACTAACTTGGTTCTTCATTTCTGCAGTGCCGGAGAATCCTAGTGCCTGGATTTGTTTTTCTTTCCTGATTTGATATTACGCAAATGAAGTCTTGATCTGATATGAAATTTTAAGCGTCGCAAGCATTAGGGCTAGAGGATTTTTATTTTATTTATAAATATATGTCTAGCAGCCGTTTATGCATATTATCGTTGATGATGTCACCCAACTTTCCTTTTCTCCACTACTTCCATAAATCAATAGATAATAAGCAACAGCTGTGACCGTCAGCAACAAATTTGATGCTAAATGAATCAGTGCATTGATGTTTGGACCCTTAACTACATACTCACTTCATCAGTATAATACGTAGCCTCAATGAAAGGAACATTTTGTGTTTGCTAGATCACATGGAACTTGTTGAACGATAAAATGCAAGATAAAACCAACATTATGCATCTGTTCTAAATATTCTTCATTGGATACCAACAGTCTCTTTATACCGTTTACTTGTTTAGTTGTCTTGTTACTTCCTACACCCATCTCCAGGTAATGATTATGAACTGTAATCATGATTCACAAAGGGTATTCTTTATCACGCTTTAGGATATTATTGCAGGCTGTTTTCAAGCAGTTTGGAGGTGGTGGGTATGGAAATTCAGATAATGTAGTTACTGATGAGGCAGAACTTCACCAACACCAAAAATTAGAGAAGCTTTACATATCAACCAGAGCAAGCAAGGTTCGACATCGACATCTACCTTTCCCACACACACTGATGTTTTCTTTATCTTTTCTTTTTTTCTTTTTTTGCATGATTCATTTTTAATAGTGTACATATATTCTTCAGCATTTTCAAAGGGATATTGTCCGTGGTGTGGAAGGATATATTGTTACTGGATCCAAACAAGTTGAAATAGGTATACTGGTGGAAGTTGTGCTCCTTTTGCACTCCAAATTCCGTCATATATATATGTATATATGTTCCTTATTCACCTTCTCCGCAGGTAATAAACTATCTGATGATAGTAGAAAATATGGTGTTGAGAATACCTGCACCAGTGGGACTACATTGTCAAAAGCTGCATTGTGTTTTGGAAGGGCTCGCTCGCAGATGGAAAAAGAAAGAGGGAATCTATTGAAAGCCTTGGGTACCCAGGTCTGGTTAGTTATATGCTTCTGTACATAGTAAAACATTGAATGTACTAGCCCTTATGCTTAAATCAAGAACAGAAGTTTGAATAGTGTTGCTTCCTTTACTCTGTACGCTCTGATAGAATGTGTTTGTGTGCACGCGTGTGTGCCGCGCGCACGCACGTGCACAGCCGCATACTATTAAGTTCAATCAACTGGTTACGAGGGGTTTAAGTAATCCCGAAACTTTCCATGGACATATACTCCTTTACAATTACATCATTTCTACCTGCTAATAGTAAGTTAATTATGAGATGGGATGGAGGGGGAGTGTGTGTGTATTTTTTTTGTTTTGGGGGGGGGCGTGGTAGTAGCAAGTAAAGACTGTACAGTTTTGTTTCCTTTTAGTTGGGATTAGTGAGATGCTTGTATGTTTTCCTTTACCACCTTCACAGTTAAAAACCTAAAACTCTACCGAGTCATTGAAACTCTATGTAGAACCTTGTCTGTGTCTGTGAGGTATGTGCCGGTCACTTTTCTTATTTCTCCTCTCTTCCATCAATGAGCAAGACATGACATGTTCTTTTGGTTTAGTGGTGCGTAACTTGTGATGGCACATAAATCATGATCGAGACCAAGTAATTGAAATCCCAGATCTGATTCCTTAGTCTCCTCTCCTTGCTGCACTTCTTTCCTCAATAAGTATATGCCCATTCATTGTACTGTTCTTTAGGACATTCCTGAACCTTACTCTCTATTTTAGTGTGCAACATGGTCTGTCGTGATGGTCGTCCTGATCATATTTGATAATGCATGTGGGTGAGCCCAGCCCAATCTATGTGCCTCCTACCATCAAGAACAAAGACACATCTGTCAACACCTCTGGTCAAGGTGTTGCTCAACAATTGAGGTGCACATCATGCGTGCATATATGTATGGATTGTATTTACGTGGTGGAGGGCGACTTGATAAGTGGTGTGGATGGTTGTTCTTGAAGGAGTAATCATTTTCTGGGGTGTAATGAATTGTTTACTAACTTCTCACTGGTTACCTGACACCAGTAGTCGCAGGCTATGTATATTGTAGAAATAAGAAAAAATGTTGTTCTCAGCTGTATCAAGCAAACTTATCTGTCATGGATACATGATGATTTTTATCTTTCTTGTTTGTGGAGATGGGGGTGTTGGACTCAACAATTGTCCAAAATCTAGGTACAAGGCTGTACATGTATATTATGTGTGAATATTTTTATATTGAACTCATACAAATATGTATAGCTGTTGCAATTCATGTATGAAAGAAAACAATTGAGCAAATCGACCTAAAAAATAATTAAATTTTGTTAGAAGGTGCACCAGATATTCCATCTTATTTTTCAGTTCAATAGCATTCTAAAATTTGTAAGTGTATCCAAGTATGCCAGACATGACAGATTTTTGTCGGGAGAAGTGTCCTAGATATCATAGCTTATAATTATCATGGTGGATATGGAATGTATGGACACAATTATGAGAAGGTGCAATGTTTTTTCACACTACTGGCCAAGCACCTGGGACTGGGAGTGATTTCTCTTTACTTAGGGATCATTATCCAACACTGCAGTTTGTTTCAGGAGAGTATTCAATAAAACTGCAAAGGATGATTATATTACTAGTCTACTAGATCTTCCCAAGTATAACCATATATGCCTATTGAGTTGGACCGGAACTTTCTTGGGCAGCTATATAGTACCCCGCTTTTTGCATCAGAAAATGTTGGTTAAGTATGAAACTTGTCCAGTTATCCTTAAAATAAATGTTGCTACTAGAATGTTGAGATGGATGAATGTCAATATGAAAGGGTAATTAGAACTAGGATTGGCAGTGGACCATCATAAAAATGGATTGAGGCAGTGAAAAAGATAATACAGAGCTGAATTTGGGGGTTGTGGGGGGGGTGGGGGTGGGGTGGGGGTGGGGGATTCATTTAGCTTACTCTAACAACTTGTAATGATGGCTTTGTCGTTGTAGACAATCGCTTGTAAGTTGCTAGTTGTATGGTTTAGCCACTAGTTGAATGGTCCAAGCACCTAACACCTCTCCGTTTTATAGAAATAAATCAGCGCTTTTGGCCTTTCCTGATGATGACTACACCTAGCTGACACTAATTCAAATCCGGTGCTGAATAAGGACTTATTTGCAAATAAAGTTTCTGGTAATTTTATAGATATTTATATTTCTCCTTATTATCTAGATTTTTGACTTTTTCCCTGAACTTATTTAAACTACCTTATAGTTATCACATTAATTGTCATTTCATTCCCTTTGGTTTTTGTCATTACATGAGTACTAAGATTTGTTGGCTTCCCAGGTCGCTGAACCCTTAAGAGCAATGGTAATGGGTGCTCCTTTGGAAGATGCTCGACACCTTGCCCAGCGTTATGACAGGATGCGGCAAGAGGCTGAAGCTCAGGTATTACCGCTTAAACCCCATTGGTTTCTTTTGGTATACTTGTATTCAAACATGATTTTTCCCTCTTTCTGCTCAAAAACCTAGTTTTTGTCTTCCTGAAAATAATTTGGGCATTATTCATGAAATAGCTTGTCATAGCCTATTATTTTAAATATACTAAATTCTTTCTGCTATTGAACGTAAAGGCTATTGAAGTATCAAAGCCAGATGAAAATAGGGAAACCCCTGGTAATGTGGATAATAATTTGAAGTTGGAAGCTGCTGAATCCAAGCTGGAGGATTTAAAGTCAAATATGACAGTGTTGGGTAAGGAAGCCGTTTCTGCAATGACTGCAGTTGAATCTCAACAACAAAGATTAACTTTACAGCGGCTTATTGCCATGGTACTTAATTCATCATTTCCTGATTATGTTACCTGAACTGCATATTGCATGTATGGTTATTTAGCTATGCTTGACTTGTATTGTTGCCATCTCCATTGCAGGTTGAGTCGGAACGAATCACCAGAGAATCTTACAAATCCTTGACCAGCTTGAAGCCGAGGTAACCAATGCCTGCAATAATGCTGTTTAGCCAATAATTCTTTTGCAGATAAAATGTGAACAATTCAGTAGTTATGCCAAAGTATATTGCCCTCATTTGTGTATTATATGAGTTTGTGTATTCTGATTTACAGATGGTATCAGGTCCTATTGGGCCCATGAATACTCTACCCTATTTAGGCTTGGTTTGGTAGGGGGTTTAAGGAGGAAAGGTGAGCTGAGGTGAGCTATAATGAGGTGAAGGGATAGACATCCATTTAAGCCTTTATGTTTGATTGGAGGGGAGGGAAGGAGCTGATGACATTTTGTAGTTCATTTTCTTTCTCCTCTTAAATCCTCCAATTTGAAGGATTCTTCTATATCTAACTTTTAGTCCATTTTGTGGTGTCCCTCCCTCCTCTCCCCTTCCCTCACTCTACCTTCCCCTAAAAGCTCACTACTGAAGCAAATCTAAAATTCCCCTCCCTCCTCACCTTCCTTTCTACCAAACCAAGCCTTAAAGGGCATTTTCTCGAGTTCTAGGATTTTATCACATAAAGTTAATGCCTTTGAGAGAGGCTAAGGTTGAGAGAA